>SMSQ01023599.1:375104-415959 GCA_019453375.1 Ctenoplectra terminalis
AAAAAAAAAAAAAAAAAAAAAAAAAAAAAAAAAGAAAGAAAGAAAGAAAGAAATGCCTTTCATAGAAATCGTTTTACTTGTTATTAATCATGTATCTTTTATTTCTTTTTCTTGTCTCCATTCTAGGTATACTTCTGGACGGGGTCTCCGGCACTGCCGGCAAGCGAAGATGGTTTTCAACCAATGCCGAGTGTAACATTACGACCAGCAGATGATCACCTACCAACTGCAAATACATGTATTTCCCGACTATATGTTCCATTGTACAGCTCTCGTCACGTATTAAGACATAAACTACTACTTGCTATTAAGACAAAGAACTTCGGATTTGTATGAATATATAGATTCTATATATATAAATATATATATAATTATATGTATACATAAGATATATATAATAGAATGCATATTATATATACGTTATGTATATTATATATATTATGTGACCATGTTTGTGCGCAATAGCCCTAAAAAGAAGTCACATTATTGATAATGATATAAGAAAAAAAAAAGTTGTATGTTGTTATTTTTTTCCTTCCTAGAAAAAAAATTTCTAACATTTATAAATTTGTAAGGTGTAATTATGAATTCTGATTTCTTTTATTGAACAACAAAAACGTGGTTTTCATTATGATAAGATTTTATATTAAAGTGTCATCTTTAGTCTTTATAGTGATCGAATAAAAATATTCTAAAAAGTCATTAAAGAAAATCCATTAATGGCAACCCCGTATCATAAAAAAAAACATGATCGTTTTAAACTCTGTTGCGTCTGTTTATTTTTTGAATCACGATATATGTTTTTAATTTCTTTTTTTTTTTTGTTAGGAATTTTAACAAATTATTATACAATTAAAAATTTGTTTTATTAGGCATGTTTAAGATGTAACATAAAATGTTGACAAGAAATTGTAGATTTTTTTTTTTTTTTTCTTTTAATGCGCACCAGTTGTAATAACTGTTTCCCTGGGTATCAGCATGTTGGTGACTATAATACATATCATTTTAAAAATCAGACTACAACACGTGAGTATAAGTTACAAAATATGAGACTTGATATTTAATAATAGCGAAAATTACATAGTTTCACGTAAAAAAACTTTTCATGAATGAAAATGATAATAAAATATCAACATAAAATCACATGTAATCTATAATGATACAATGTTCTTTGAACATTAAATTAGACTGAAATGCCGATTTTTTTCTTTTTTTTTTTTTTTTTTTATTTTTTTTTTTTTTTTTTTTTTTTTTTTTTACATTGAATTTATGGTGGATGAAATTGGCCAAATGCGAAGGTAATAGGAAAAATAATCTAGGAATGTCTAGCTGCCTATTTCATATTGTTATATACTTTCTTTTTTTAACATGTTCAAAATCTTGAATCTATCATAAAACAATATCAACTCCGTTACTTATGCTGCTTAGTCTTGGCATGCATTCAATATATGTTCTTGTTTCTGTCTAGAATCGCAACAATACATATTTCCAAAATGATTATCATTTTGAAAGAAAATCGAATTTACAGATTTAAATTATTATTATTTTTATATATACATACATATATATATATATATGCATATATGCATACATGCATATATATATACATATATAATTTTTTTTTTTTATTATATATATATATTTTTTTTCCTAAACAGTAAACTGAAATAGTAAAAAATAATCTATTATCTTTAATTTACTTAAAAAGAAAGATTGCTAATGCTAATATGTATAATATAATAAATCTCATTGTTTATAAATTTCTAAAAATCGTAAAGTTATATACAATAATTATATTATCCGTTATGTACTTGACAAAGTATTAATAGAAACTTATGTACAATGGTTACCTATTGACCACTTCCTGAACTGTTTTGGGGTAATTTTGCTGTTGATTGGCTCAATTGAGCCAATGTTTCTGGAGTCGCGTGCGCTTTCAGGATTGAATTTTCAGCTTCCAATTGATTTATACGATCCATAAGCTCGGCTATTTTTTCCTTGAGTACTTCAACTTCTTCCCGTACAGCGAACATCAAATGACTCTTTACAAGATCCTATAAAAATATCCCTTGTTAATTCCATCACCGTGCCCTATCTTCGTCGGATAAGTATCCCCCTAGCGAAGAACGCTTACCATAGCTTGCTCTATCTTATTATCAATTGCTACGGCGCTAGTCCCCGACATACTGAAATAAAAATTACATGCAAAAATTTATTTATAAAACTATTTATTTATAAAACTATGCTGTATCAATTAAATTTGTATCAATTAAATCTCGTTAAAGACTATTTTTCTGTTTCTAAAAGAAGAAATTTCTATAAACTATTCTCTTAATTAACGATGTACTGGTACCGATATACGTCAAGACTGTCATCCTTTACAGTTGGGTGAACGTGTAATTAGAATAATGCGAGGTACATTTAATAATGTGTACCTTTCATTATCTTCGAGGGTATGGTGTTCGTCGCTGCCTTGAGTGACTTCGGTTAACGATTCTAAAAGAGTTGTATCAGCCGATTGAGTAGTGGATCCAGCTACGATGCCTGAAATGGAGTCCTGCTCCGGATCTGGTTGGTGAAACGCTATATTTCCCTGCTGCATACCACCTACAACATTTTGGCAGCTAGCCGACACCTGTGCCATTTGCACTTGAGCACTGCTACCAGTAGTTGGAGGTTGCATTTGAGACGGCGGTATTACTTGAGACTGCACCGCTGCTCCAGGAGCGTGAATAGTCGTCGAAGTTTGCTGTGCACCTGTTTGAGGAACTTTATGAATATTTTGGATGCCCTGCATTCCCTGTATGGCAGTCAATGGCTCAGACATTTGAGTCATTGGTTTTTGCGTTTGTAACGGCTGCTGAGGCTGCTGAGGCTGCGGTTGCTGCTGCTGTTGTGGCTGCTGCTGTTGCTGCTGCTGAGTCGGAGGGTGTTGTTGTTGCTGCTGTTGAGGAGCATGCTGCTGCTGCTGTTGCTGCTGCTGCTGTTGCTGCTGCTGCTGCGTGACAAGAATGTTAGGTGCCTGAGATGTCGGTACAGGTGTTTGCTGTACAGGGGGTTGACAAACATTTTGAACCGGTAATGACTGATTTTGCGTGCTCACAGTCACGTACGCATCTTCTTTCGAATGAGGTATATTTTGTTGGGGTGTCACATTAGTACTACCAGTCTGTGTTATAATGGGAATAGAACCTTGGGGCATACTTTGGGGTTGAGTCAAATTACTGGGGTGGGTTGGCTGTAGATTCGAGGGTAACGTGGAACCCTGTCCACCTTGCTGTTGCTGCTGTTGCTGAGATGCCAATTGTTGAGCCGAAGATTGAAAATATTGGGGTATTTGCGAAGGTGCCTGAACTTTAGTCTGTGTTTGAACTTGCGTCGGGTTATGCTGTGCATTGGGAGGAATTGAATTGCTTACTGCATAATTAGCACTTGAAACTGGTGTCGGATTGTTTGGTACACCGATCGACGTATGCACATCTGGATGCGCGGGTACTTGTCCATTAGCATCGATTCCCATACCTTTATCTTCCGACACCACGGATTGTTTCTGTGCATCCGGTATAACAATTCCACTGTCTGTTACTCCGTACGATATGCATACCTCGTTTGGATCGGACACTTTCGGCGTGCTAATCGCTGTTGGTTGATTGACCGACGTATGATCCAAATAATCCATGCAAGTCCATCTGCCTCTTTTAAAAGGTTCCGTACTTTCAATTTTAACCACTTTGAATCTCTCGTTCCTACCGTGCGAATGTACTTCGCGTAGGTCGGCATCTTGTTTGGCATTACTCGAAAGTAAATTAATAATATTGTTGTCGGTAACAGATGTAATGTCCAAGGTATTTATATTGCTGTCGTTTACCGAGTTGCTTACATTATTCCCTTCGGAGGGCACAATTGCCAAACCGTACTGCGAACTCGTAGGAATCACCGGCGCAGTGCTGAGGGCAGCGTTACTGGTATTAAAGAATACATCCTCCTTGGAGAAAGTATCTTCGGAATAACTAGGCGTTTCAATGTCGATGTCAGTGATACGCGAATGTTCGACCGAATTGTCTTCCGTGTGGGATTCATCGAGATCATCGTTCGAATCCTCGCCGGCATCATTGCTCATGCGAGAACCAACGGTAACGCTTGTTATCTGGAAAGACGATGTCTTTTTTCGACACTGGTTACTCGAAGGGGTCAAACTAACCGGCTGGTACAATTTTTCTGGCTCTCCTAACCGAATCGTCTCGGTAGTCGTACGATGCACTGGATTAGATGTTTTTCTACTACCATCCGATAGCTTATGCGATTTTCTGTGTACATTATCTGCCATTATTATAACAACTTAGCATTCGAGAGCCACGATCTTTGCATTCGTTGTTCTCTTGCATGTTAAAACAGACATTGCTCTTAGCCGGGCCCTTTCGGCTTCCAAAGATTTTTCCCTTCCACGATCGTCACGGTTACCCTTCAAACGAACAGAACTTTTATTCCTTCCGGTAATTACAATTATGTTCATATTCTCATTTTCCAAAGGTGTTGACAGTTCACCATTTCATCAATTTCACGGTGAAGAAGTCCATTGGCTCGAGCACCGTCTACTCAAAACGAATATTCACACTTGGACGTATACGGATATTGTCCTTTTTCCTTCTTCACTCTCGATCACGCTACATTTAACATCACGCGTTTACATATTACTATCTCCCAATCTGATTTATCATTATTCATATCCTTTCTACTTCTATTATACTAAGTAAGCAGTTTAAAAATGGCTGCCAATTCACTCACGGAATTGCCACGAATTATATCTAGTGCATCTGTGTGACTTCACAACTAAAAATCTATTTTCATCCGCGCTGTAGATGCATCACGAGAAATAAGCATAGTTACTCTCCTTTGACCCTTATCCATGCGAATACGCCGATAGAAATGTTTCAAGCTTACTACTTTTAAAACCACGAGTCTCACTATCGTTTGTCATTCGAACGTTAGACAAATTCTTTACAAACTTGCCAAGCTTAAACATTAAAAACCAATTCCGCCCTTCGTCCGTTTATATATTTTTAATATAATTATAGTTTAGTTAATAAAAGAAATTAAAGATAAAATTTAACAAAGTCTGAACCATATTCGTATTTGTCAAACGTTCTATCGCGTTGCGATCGAAGAAAAAACATTCTATATAATACGATCGACTTGGATTTCGATTTCGTTTTAATTATTTTATTCTTTCCATATTTTATCGTTTCCACTGTTTCTATCGTACCGATACGATCGTAACAGGTACCTTTTATTTTTAACAAAATAAAACATTCTTCGTTATTTGAATTACCCGCTTTTAAATATCGTTGATACGCAGTGATCGCTCCGCATGAAACGACGCCTTTAGTTTCGTGAAAACTAGATTTTAAAGAAACCAGAGAATCAAGCCTGTTGTTAACAAGTTTGATGATATATTCGTATTTCGAAGATGATTGAAATTAAGTTCGTTTTACAATTTTTATGATTTGATCAATCGATGAAACTTATCCTAAGCGTAAATTTTTAACGCTTACCACAAATCCACAGAATTTATCAGACATAATTGTAATAACCATGTTGTTGAACACGATAAAAGTATGCTTGAAAAATAATATACGAAAGCCAAGTAGAGTTATACAATTAAATAAAACGGAGAATAAAAAATCAGTTTTAAAAACTTTACCAAGTAAGGAAAATAGCAAATTTTGTAACAAAAATTTATACGAATTATACGAAGTGCTCGAAAAAATTGAAGCGCCAATTTTTAAAAATGTTAAATATTTAATGTCAAAAAAGTATCAATCTAGTGTTAATTTATAACATTTGTGTAGTTTTTCAGTATCCAATAAGTAACGAAAGGGATCACAGAGTATACGTTTGGGGTCTCGCAGATCACGGTGCTCTTGGTACACTGAAATCAACGAAGAACGAAGGTGGTATTTCGTATATTCCAAAGCCAAAAAGATTAGCTTTCGGAGAGAAGAATGATGTAACAGATATAGCTTGTGGTTACGGTTTTACAGCTTTCGCTGTAAGGTCTAACGATAAAAATATTCTGTACGGAAGTGGAATAAATACGGACTCTCAGCTTGGTAACGAAAGAATTATTCTTAAATTGTGTTTAGAAATAGATACGTTGTATACAAAAATTTAATTTTCCATACTTCGATAGGTTTCGATGAGATGGACAAAAAATTTCCCAGCGGCTTAATAATCGAGCCAAGACCTATTACTTTACCGATTAAAGATTCTTCTACTAAAGTCATAAATATAGCAGCTGGGAGAGCACATTTGTTGGTATTAACAAACGACGGTTTGTTCACGTTGGGTAATAACGCGTATGGACAATGCGGACGTCCAGTAATATCGAACGAAGATTACGAAAAAAGTAGAGTTATTCATCATATACCTGATATTAAAGGGAAAAAGATTAAGGCTGTAACAGCTGGCCAAGATCATAGGTATGGATATTGCTAATACGCGATAAATAGTTTATTGCACTATTTGAAAATCCTCCCTTATTGCTATACGATAGCATACTCTTGACAGAATCCGGCGAAGTCTATACCTTCGGCTGGGGTGCTGATGGACAAACTGGATTAGCGCATTACCGAAATGAACATAGACCAAGTTTAGTTAAAGGAGATCTGGCTGGGCAGCATATCGTAAAAGTTGCGTGCGTTGCAGACTGTGTATTAGCACTCAGCGGTATCTGCAATATTCATGTATTAATACCATAATAAGTTGCATAACGTCATTTTGTTTTAAAATAAATAGCAATTTTGTATTATATAATCACTTTAACTTCTGATTACAGATAAAGGAAAAGTATTTGGCTGGGGTAATTCTGAATACGGACAGTTACTTATGGAGGGTGAAAATCAACAAGTGAATATAGCCACAGAAATAAATGCATTGGAGCAACTAGGCTATATCACAGACATTGCCTGTGGTGGTTGCTTTTGTATGGTTTTAAACAGTAAGTGTTTTATCTAATTACTATATCATTTTTACTATTTATATTGTAATAATTTAAACGCGTCTGCATCAGATACAGGCGACGTTTATGTATGGGGGTATGGTATTCTTGGATTTGGTCCCGAAGTAAAGAAAGTTTTGCAACCAACTCTAATTCCATCCGTACTTTTTGGACATAATATGTACCAAAAGAATATAAAAGTAAGTTCGATTTCAGCTTAAGAAAAAAACAATGTAATTACGTATGTTTTTTTACAGGTAATGAAGATATTTTGTGGCATGAGTCATCTTGCAGCTTTAACTAATATGGGTGACTTGTACATGTGGGGTTGTAATAAATTTGGATCTTTAGGATTAGGGGATTCTAAAGACCAGTACTTTCCATTAAAGGTAGGTTAAATCATATTCGATACTAAAGAATAATAGTATATTGATTAAAAATAATAATTTATATTGCAGGTAAATGTAGGAGCACAAGTGAAAAAGGTTGCCTGTGGAATAGATCATACAGTTACTCTTTGTAAACCTTTTATTTAAAACAGTATATTTTCTGTGTTATAAATGATAATATACTATTTATAAAAATTATGTACAAATAGTTATTTCAATCTGTTATATATATATATAAAAAAAAAAAAAAAAAACACTGCTTACATAAGTAGTTCTTTTTTATACTATAATATATTCCATAAAATTTAATTGATAAATAATGAGTGTATATTCTCGACTGAAGTATCGTTACTACAAAACAAACGCAATATGAAATTATTTTTACTATGATTTAGAATTTTTAAAACTTTCATATGATAGTCACTTTGTTATTAAATTTATATATAAAATTCACTAGTTAGCATAGATTAAAGAGAAATAAAACCGTCATTAAAATAAGAGAATTAAATGCAATCTTGATTGCGCCACTGGTACACCCTAGGTTTTCGTAAGATATAGTATACTTTATTGAATTAGGGAATCTGCAAACTCGACGATCTAAAATCGAAATATCAATTGGTATCAATAATATCAACAAAATTATTTTTATACGATATTTATTTACGTTTAATTAATTAATACGCTTACCTGTGCATTGGATCGAAGTACTTGAAGAGTTAGAAGCTATTGATATATAAAGTGGTGAACACTCGTGAATTAAAGCAGCATTGCCACAAGAAACTGTGATGCTATGCGCATTGTTTGATATTGATGTGCACAATTTTGATGTTGCTGTCGTGTTAACATGCAATTGTTCTCGTGATGAACACACAGTTAAAGTATCCAAATTAGAGCTTTGAATCTGTAAATATTTATTTACAATACAGACAATGTTCCATATATATGGAATAATTAATAACATCCACAAAAATAAAAGCTTACCTTTATCGTTGGAGTATTAGCATGGTGGAAAAAGTAATTGGGATTTAATTTATAGAAATTAACACCATTTGGTATAACATAATCATCGTAAGAATTCGAAGTTCCAAATGAAACATAATCCGATCCACATTGCGTATTAATCAAACGTTTGGGAACTGTAATACATGTTAGAGTTGGTACTTTTTTAATATACTAGGATAATGATAATCGAACCCACGGTAATGGTATTTATTTTGTTTACCTTGCTTTATTCTTGATACTACGGCACTTATCGGGGCCAAATCATCTTCCGTATCTCCAATATTAATGGAGAATAAATCAGTTTCACGATTCTGCACTAAATCGGACCACACGTCTTTTGACCCACGTGTCATAATAAGCAGTACTGTATCTGTAAGAAAAAAAACAAAACAATGAGCTATACGAATATTCATATAATTTTCCAATTTATCGCAATACTATAAATTTTTACCTGGAATTTGTTCTTGCATTCGTGATAGTATTTGCAAACAGTATTCTTTATCGTTCTTAGATATATCAGAAACTTGTGGAATAATTAAAACAACGTCGGATCGTGCACCACCATCTTTCTTGCGTTCATTGTTCAGTTTGTTCTTCAGATATACTTCCAATTCCATAAGTGATTTGGATAAATCGAAACCGTGAGTAACTAGAACGAATTATTTTGCAATTAACTATTTTTTTAATTTATTGATCATTGTTAAATTCTGTCTTGATGCGTACCGTTTGCATAATGAGTTGAATTATAAGCTTGGAAGTCCAAAATGTTAAAAGTGCTGTTAATCATTGGAGTTCCATCACGACCATTTATTAACGTGAAATTAGAGTTAAATTGATTTACTTCTATATTTTCTAATAAATTGGCAAGAATAGGTTTTATCGCGGAAAATTCCCAGTTTGTATCCAAAATAATGGTCAAATCGACAGAAATTTGATTTAAATCGTAGAATTTGTCTGTGTTCGTGCACGATAGATCGTTATTCATGGACGAAGCTGTAGTAACATTAAACCAAACAAACCTTTTATGTTTAATGTAATAGATATATCTGTGGACTGTTCATATGATGAAATCCTATGCTAATACTTACGTACGTATGTTGCTAATTCATTTACTGCTTGTACTGAAAATTTCTCTATTACCGTAGAATCGAGCGTCGCCTGTGATATATCAGGATCTAACGATACGGCAGCGCTATAAGTCTGAAAAAATGAATAGTAATAATAAAGATAAGTATTATTTTTATTTTATAAGTCTATTAAAAATTTATTTGAAATATTAAAACAGTTCACCTGGGCAACCATTGTTTCATTTGGAGCAACAGATGTGAATAATGTCCTCCTATTGCACGCTCTAATTGAAGAGTCAAAGAACCCTAATCGGTTATAATACATATCGAAAATTTGTGAAAGCCTTAAACTAGGTATTTTAGAATACCAATTATTAATTTCGTTGGCCAAAATTAAACCGTCTAAATCGCCTCTAATTTCTGCTGTTGTCATCTCATATTTTTCGTTAGAATTCAAGAAATACCACCGTGGTAAAGCAATGGAGTTCCAGTTACCTTGCAATCCGACACTAAGTTTGTCTCTTGTGATAGGCCCTTGTCTTAAAGCTACCTCCGCTAAGTCCCCTATAATTTCAATAATAAAACCAGTACATTTTACAAAATAATTTATCGAATCATTTAATTTCGAAAAATTAGTATATATAATATTACCAGCTAATGTAGCAATCCATTTGTTCTGTAAAGACAATTTTGTTAACTTCGTATTGTTGTTTTGTAATATATCCGGTTGCAAATCGTAAAGCATGGTTGTTTCTGGTTGAGTAGCAGCAGCTATTCCAGCAAGTACAGCTCCGAAAGAAGCCGAACCCCAGCTAAACAGTGTTGGAATGTTGAACAGTAAATTAAATATATATAATTGTTTAATTCTATAATTCTTCGAGAAATTGAAGACTCACGGGGTTTTTACTACACCATTTTCCAAAGGACATTTACTACGAGGTGGCAATTGAGATAATCGTGCACTATCCGGATGATTAGGCGGTACTTCTGGGTATAACCAGTTCGGATCAATTGTAACACGCCCGCCTTTGCTTTTATGACGAGTCATACTTCTTCTGTGTAAAAATTATATTTCACTTATGTCGATTACTTTTATATTATGCAACTTTTTATTTTTTTTTACTTACATTTCATCGGATGACAAAGTTTCTACATCATTAACATTGGTTTCAGTGGTTGTCTTATTCTTGTTGTTAACATCTCTTGGATGTCTGTAGGTGCTTGCGAATCTACAGACTTTCGTTTCGTCTCCTCTTTGATAAAGTTCAACGCTACTTGATAACATGAAGTGTAACGTACACTGTAATACAGTAATTATATATTAGGCAAATATGTATAAATTATGAAAGAGAGTCTAAGTCTCGCGCATACCCTTTCAACATCCGTGATACTGTTATTAGGAAACAATATAGCATTTCCGGGTATAAGGTGCAGAGTTTTAGCATGACGGAAAAACTGAAAGGTATTAGGCGCATAAGGTGTTATTCCATCTTGAATAGGAACAGTAGGATTCGGTGCAATACCATCTTGTCGAAAACTGTAAATCAGATATAAATAATATCGTTTTTTCGAATAATGTTACTATTCTTCTAAGATATGTCGAACTTACCGATGCAGAAGTGCAACGGACAATGATCTCAGATCCATATTAAGACTCTCTGAATTTTCAATTTTACGAAGTATAGCAATGAATGTGTTTAAAGTATGCGGTAGTCTATTATTTCTATCCAAAAGATATTTATTCTCGTAACATTCTCGAAGAGAAGGTAGCAAATTTCTAAGCGCATTTTCCTGTGCACGCACAGCTAAAAAAAGACAATAGAGAATTTTTTAAATAAATTACTTGATATAATGATTCAACAATAAATATACTTACCTAATGTAACAAAGACAAGAAGATATAGAAATTTTGCCATTTCACTGCTGCTGAAATAGATGTAAAATAAAAAAAAAACAAATATTTAAATTTATATTCTGTAATAATTGTTTCTTTTAAGAGAAAAAATAGTATAATGATTAACACGAAATAATGTAATAACAAAATATGTTGTATTTAATTGCTACGTGTATTTAATTTTATGTAACAATTATAAAACGATGGAACTATATTAAAACAATTTATAAAATACGTACCACGAATTCTTTTTAGCTTCTTTTTATACAGAATGTATGATATCCCTTCAACTCCATTCAGCAAAGTACAACACCACACCTATCCAGAGATATAGTGAGACCTATCATCACTAAACAGATAAGATAATATGATATACCATGAGTAATAAGTCCCCACCTTGATACAGGTATTTTTTTATTAACTGAGCTATCTTCAGAAATCCTCAAAAATACTTAAATAATTAATCAATAAATACTCTGCATTCAATAATTTTGCTTCTTCTATTGCATGTGTTATACTTTTTTTTTTTAATAAAATATTAATATATTATGTTATATAAGTAGACAAATGTTTATTGAAGCAGTATAATAATTTTTTTCGTCAATTAAATTCAAATTAATATTTAAGATACAATGTTTCATTGAAATAGTAATTAAAAAATATCATAATAACTCTGAATTTTATTTAAAAAATACTAAATATTTCTACCGGCCATTATCTTATCAACCTTTAAATAGAAACCAATCCTTTTTTCATCTGTACGCGATTGTGAATCATTACAAAGATTGAAGTAGATACCAATGACACAGTTTAAGTGATAGATTTTCAATAACGTATCATGGATTTCTAATAATATAATTATGGCGATTAATAAGATTTTATTATTTTTCCTATATTGTGGTAAGTCGTAACAAATTATAATAAAACACTTTAACAGAAATATTAATTAAAAAAATAAATTATAAACTATGATATTATTCTAAACAATTTTTCATAATAGAGTTACAATTAATATGGTCGCAAACTATACCGAAATCATTGAGGGAATGCTATAGAAACAATGACACGTTAAATCTTCAACTTCCATTGAACTTACGTATATTAGTGGATATCATTCAGAAAATAGAAAAACATTCTTATTCAACAACCGACATGAGGATGATATCATCATCGATACTGCACAGGTTGTTACATACAGCTAATGATGTATGATTTTCTTACTGCAAAATAATAAGTATATTTTTTTAAATTATAGATTTAAATTCGACGGTATTGAATACCAAAAGGATGTTCAAGCCACAGATAGCGTACTTCCATTCAGTGCAAGTGGAACACAACGGACTAAACATAAACTTATAGAAGAACTAATTCCAGGAAATCCAGAAGCTCTACCAGTTCATATACTTTCACAGGAGGAACGTTGTATACTTCATCAAGCTATTTCAAATTCAATTTTAAACTTCGACAATGAAAGCAAAGATAAACCTTGCAGTCAAATTATTGAAACTGAAAAAATAACAGGTAGTTATTAAAAAAGAAAAAGAAAAAACTTATATCTAGAAGAAAAATAAAAATGGTTGTTTAGGTAAAATTGTGCTTACCGGTGAATGGAACTGTCCAAGACAACAAGGAGTAATTTTAACGCCATACGGTACTGTTGCTCTCGGAGTAATTATAGGAGCAATTGCTGCATGTCTTCAACATCAAAACGTTGCTGTAAATCAGTTAGTTGCAAATTTGGATATACCTCTCTCAGGTATAATATTTTGTTCTTATAATAAAGCGTTACCTAATAATGCTACTTCTTCCATTAGAAATAAATTCCACAAATGCTGATAATAATGATAAGTACTATGAACAAGAGATCGATTTTGTCCTACCAAGAAGTCAGATGCTTCATACACCATCTATGTGGTACAGTGCATTAATGAATTCAAATGAGAAAGTTGATAATATATGGTTGACAACAATTGCAGGTAAAAGATATGATTGCATTAACGTTTATATGTTTTTTTTGTACGACGTTAGTGTACAGATGATCCTGTTTAATTAGGCGAACTAGCGGAAATGGTAGTGTACCAAGGACCTTTGCTAGGAAATAATATGACCCTTGGTGCAACGGGATTCTGGCAGAATATGATGCGCCCGAATGTTTATTATCTCACAAGTTCATATGAAAATTTTGATGCAACTCGAGCAGAATTAATAGGAGGCATTGATGGTAAATTAATAGCATTTTGTATACATTTTAAATACCTAACAATTCATTATTTACAATATATGTTTCAGGAATGATTATTGCAAATTTTTTACCGGCTTGGATTCAAAATTTTTACAGCCTTCGACTTAGCCAAATTTTGGAAATGTATTACTCCTACGATGGTGTTACTTTTAACACAAACGTGAAAGCTTGCGATCGAGCGCAAACCTTTTTATATGCTGTACCAAAGACTATCTTAAATGAGCAGGTTTGTCGTAATTGTTAAGAAATACATCATATTTTAGAAAAAAATCATACTTTTAATTTGCAATGTCGTTTGCAACAGACTTATGCGATAGCTCAGATGATAGCTTATCGTAAAAGCATCGCATACATTTCATCTGAAGCATTGCAGCGAATGGTTGAAATTGCCGTTGAGAAATTTTATGCCTATGCAGATAAGCATTTATTCCCAAAGTTACCTTGTCATCGGGTAAATCAACCTCGAATCGAAACATTAATAATATTCGACGGTTCATGGTCGATAGAGTATACAACAAATTTCCTTGCGTAAGTTAAAGCGTACATTAATATAATCTCGTCTTCCTTATTTTCACTTTTATTCATATAAATATGTTCAAGAGCTTTGATACAAGAACTAGATGTATCAATGTATGGATCAAGAATGGGAATAATACATGGTACATCAGGAGAATGGATGTTAAATGTTACGAGTAGTCCATCACACGTGTTTCAAACATTAAACAATTTTACTAATACTTCGTGTAAGTTCTACCGCTGTACAAAAATATGTTATCAGTTTTTTTTCAGGTACTCATAAACGATATTTTTTAGGGCCCACACAATTGAATTATACGCGAGTTTTGGAAACGATATCTACTTATCTGAATGAAACTTGGGAATATAATCGAAAACATCGCGTAATTGGAAATCTTGGTCAAGTAGTTATGTTACTAACTCCATTAGGGTACATGTCCAATAATGAGGGAGAATCTGCAATAACGTTATTACGACAGATCAGATACAATCATCCGGGTAAGTGTAACAATTTTTATTATGAACTGAAAATTACGAACTTTAATTATCCTATTTTGTTCTTTTTAATTTACAGATGTTCATTTTGTATATTACGTATCACAATATAATGCGAATGTATTCAGATCATTTATTCTATCGGATGAAGATTATATGATAAAAAATTCTAATATCGACGCTATTATTCAATATGCGTTGACAAGTACGTTGTACTTTATTAATATAATTTAATATGATTAATATTACAATTATTTATATAATATAAAAAATATTCTCTCTGTAAATATTTAGTTCCACGAACATTAAAACCTGCGATATCTTTGGATTCAAATAGTTCGAAGATTTCCCAATTTGAAGATTATATAAGTCCCTCAAATTCAATTACTTATAAAATACATTCACATTGGAGACGAAATATGAAGATATTATTACTCACGGTTTCTATTTTAAAAATGGCCTATTTTACAAGCTTTCTGATTTTTATGATCCTTATCACAGTATTAATTTTTCAGATTCATACTTTCGGCTACGGTACAATGAAAGCCTGTTTGTGGACAGAATTGAAACTCGGTAATAAAAGTAACATGTACTGTACGGAATTAACTGGCTCTAAAGAAATTACATTAACCGATCACTATAAATGTACCAGTGCCTCACCGTGTCCTAATGTATATCTTCGAATACAAAATGCAACTTCTTTATATAAATGTGCAGGTAAATATTAACTGTTACGAATAATATGTCTAACAAAAAAAAAACAGAAACTTTTGATATGATAAAAATTTCAGAAATAGACTGTAAAACACCGGATCAAGTAAGATTCATCATAAGAACCAATGAACAAAGCTTACATCACAATAACTCCGTGAATAAAAATGTCGTGTTAGTCTCATTAAATATTTTAGCCTTTTTTATACTTGGAGTATTTACGTGAACTTTGTTGTAATATAAAACAAAAAGTTAGTCTTTAATTTTTGACGTATATTTATATAATTGATTGTATAGAAATTTATTTATTACTTAAAAAAATACAAACTTTATTCTTACTTACAATTAATCGGATGGATTAATAATTGCTATACGCGTACTCATATACGAATTTGATCAAGAACTGGAAGTTACTCGACGCCGCAAGACTTCCCAATTCAGGTTCCACCAAAAGCATATCCACTGGTGGAAGAAATTCATTTACCTCACCACCTATATTAAACATTAAGTAAAACAATTTTTGTTGGTAACAATTCATCCCCTAATTTATATTATTATTATTATTATTTTTTTTTTTAATCAATAATTAATGACATACCCATAAAATGTGCGAGATCCATTAACTTGAAAAATATCGTTTCCTGCACTTGTTGTTCGGGATTCTTTCCTATAGTATCCCACTGATCTCGTTTAGCGGCTCGTGCCCAAATTCGTAACTTTAGAGACACTTTATCGTCTTCTTGATCCACGTATTCGAGCAAATCCAGAGCTTTCTTGAAGTCGTATTCATTTGCATCAACGTTATCTTCAGATGTGTATAGCTATATCAATTACGTAATATTCACATAAAGTTTATTATAAAACAAGTGCGATTTGTAATCGGAAATAAATACCGTAATTAGCTCTGTTGGTGTAAATACTCGTAATTTTTCTACGTCGTAACCGTACGTTGTAAGTACTTGAGTCGGTAAGTCTTCCTGATGAGCTACCAATGATAATTCATTATTGATTCTCTTTACACATTCTCTCGCTTCCTTTTCTGGATCATCCAAAGCTAGAAGAGCCAATTTTGCTAAAGAAAGCATGGACTGTGCGAAAAAAAAAAAAAAAAAATCATTTATAAATAACGAATATTTGAACATCTTAAAAGGTAAGATATCGCGAATTTGTACCTTCTTACGCGTCACTAACTCACTTTCCTGAAGTGCTAAGGAATGAAGTGTATTAGCGGCAAAGCGTAAATCGTCTGTAAGAGCAGATTGCACCCACGATAGAGTAGGATGCTCTGATAATTTTTCTGATAATTCAGTGGTACCGCCACGTCTACATTTTTCTACTAATTGACCCTGTCTACCATCTTTAACATACCTGTGATTAAAAACTGTTACAGTACAGATAAAAAAGTTAATTAATCAAATAAAAATTATTTGAAAGTAAGTTTACCATGAAAATAAAAATCCTACGAAATCTTGAGCTGCGAATTTTTTCATATATCCGTCCAATCGACTTTTATTGTTGGTTAATTCGCATATCTGTATAAGTGATGCAAAATCACAATACTTTTCGGCTAACATCGCAGCACTGTCGTACTGCTCTTCCTTTACTGTAAATTATTCTATGTGAATATCCCTTTGTAATTAATTATTTTAATCAACCATGAATACATACTTAGTGGTTGAATTAAATTCATCCGATCAGTTTCGTACTGTTTCAAAAGTATTTCGAACTTTTCTGTACCTCTAACACTTTCTAAATGACACTTCCGACCATCCAATATTAAGTCTATGTAACTAACTAATTGTTCGTACAATTCGTTTCTCACCGTTGAATCGTTAGTTCCAGTTATACCATGTTTAAGAGTTAAATTATACTAAAATAAAATGTATCGATAACAATGTTTTATAACAATTACTTGCTCGATTTTGCTACGAAAAGAAAATTATATAAAAATATTAACCATAGTAGTAAGAGAACTTCTTAGCCCATGTTTTCCAACTGCTGCAGTCCATGGAAGGTACTCGGTTATACCATTCAAACATCTTGTAGGAACAAATCGTTCAGCATTATGCAATCGATATTTTACCACTTCGTGTAGTATACCCTATCACCAATATATATATATATATATATATTTAACGATTTAATTTAATTTTAATATTATTCTTTCTATCTTGTTCTTAAAATAAAATAGATTGATAAATTGAGTGTGTACTCACTAATAATATAGTATTCACTTGCATAATATAATGCGCTACTTGTTGAATTGGTCTTTCAGACTGAGTTACATCCGACGCATTATTCACTAAAGTAGGAAGGAAACGATGCACGGTGCTCACTTCGCGATAAAATATATCGCGTGCCGTTAATTCATCGGATACGTATGATTCAGGGCTTAAAGTTTGCTCTATTATTGCATCTATGATATCTGAATACCTTGAGATAATTTAAAACATCGTTATATTACGAAAATGAAAAATTCATAAAAATATACGTTATAAAAATATTACCTATTTTGAAGATTATATATAGTTAGTGCCGCAATTATTTTCTCTGCGTATTCCGCAAGAACGTGTGGCGTAGACATAATTATTCCCCTATACGTAACGGCACAAAACTAAATCGAAAGATATTTAGTAATGTTGCATCGATTGAATTTGCATAATTAATTATAATAGAACGAATTAGCTTACCCTGTTCCATAAATTATGTTCCTTTAGGAACGCTATGAATAAATCTAATGCTTTTTGTTTTCCTTCTAGTTGATTAGGTATTTGCATAGAAGTAACTGCATTTATTGTCATAGCTATGAATAATATTTGATTAACGATGTTTGTTTAAACATAGCTTATATTGAAAGATAGAGTATAAAAAATGTAATTACACAAGTCTCTGTGATTTGACCAACGTGGATCATTGGCCGGATAATCATCTATTAAATCTTTAGCAACTTTCAGAATCAACGTATCGATACTTGCATCTATGTCCATTACAGGTTCTTCTTGTAGGGGGAACAGTTGTGATAAAATTTCTTCGCACTGTGTCTAAATACGAATTTAACAGATTATTACAACGACTGTTAAAATTATTTTTATAACACACTATACAGGAAACGTACCTTATTTTGTCGTAAACTCAACAGAAACGCAGCACGCAATTGCATAGCGCTGTCAGAACTATAGAACATGTCCTGAACTTCTTCATTGCTAATAAGACTGGTAAAATTTTGAGCACTTAAGCTTGACCGATAATTATAATCTGTGCCTGTATTGACACTATCCGTGTAACTCCTATGGAAATCATAAATTTTATATTCTTAATAAAATGATTTGCTTTTAAATGGATCTGTGTAATAAAGCAACGAACATATTAAAATCTTGCGATATAAAATCTGTTGGCATGACGGAAACTAATCCAAAATTCTTAGTAAACAAAACTGGAGTTCCTGAACATAACGCGCCGCCAAGAATACTGTCTTCTCCTCCTCGCACTAAATCTATTTTATCTTGTTCGTACTCGGACGTACCTGAAAGATTTTCTTTCAAAAACACAAAGTCCGAATAAAATTCTGAAATTCAAAACGAATAGAATTTAACTTACAGTTCACAACAAGTACTTCATACTGATTATATATAATGGCTTCCCATCCGCATAATATAAAACGATAAGAAACCAAAGTTGATTCAGCGTCATTATGGTACGAAATAGAGTCAATTTTAACTGGTATGAACCATTTAAATGTATTAGCTAATGTTGTGCCAGATAGCTGTATCAAACCTATAATATTTAATTATTGAATGTTGATAAGTGTAATAAAATGAAGTTTAATAAAAATTATAATTTCTTTTTATCGTTACCGAGTGCGAACTCGATAAGTGGTGAGGCATCGGCACAATGAGCTGCCATTAAGAATACAATTCCTTCGTTACAGGGTTGCATATCAATTAACCAAGTTTCCATATTTTGAGGATTGCATGCGCTTGATTCCTACAATAAGATAAACGACTGAAGCATTATTCTTCACAAATACAGTACCATGCATACCCAGATTTTCCGCTGGAACGTTTGTGAAATGATATGTCCAATATCTTCGTCAAATTCCATTTTTTCCTGTTCATTATGAGGGAAAGACCAATATTGTAAAGACGAGCCGGCTAGAATCAGAACTCTTGATTCTCTATCTCCTAGGACTGTGCAAGTAACTTTTACCAGTTTCTGAGAAACAAAATTAAATTTATTGTATTTTATATTTCTCGCATTATACGTTACTAAACATTTGGCGTAAAACAATTCACCGTTTCTGTAACCGGAGACTGAGGCATAGCTCCAAATATAAGAGAAGTCATTCTACGTCCTATACCTCCTAGCCATCCTTGGCTTGTTCTCAAAACCTGACAAGTAACACTGTTTTTTCCACCAACAAACTGTGGCTGTAACAATGCTACCGTACACGTGGTTGTAGCTAAGATACAACCATGGCCAGGAATGTAAGTGAGACAATCAACTTCTTGCCCGGCAAGTTCTGCGCTTGTTTCTACGGAAGATCCTTCGTGTGCAACACTAGCCCAATATCTTACTATACCTTCGGGAGAAACAGCCATGCAGCTAGGCACCTAATTATTGAAAAAATTACATATTAGTAATCAAATTTAATCTTCAAAATTAAGGTATTAAAATACTTTTAATACCTGATGACCCGACGGTAACCAAACAGCTATGCATTCCGCTTTGTGAGCTAAATCGCTCTGTGGTAGTAATAATTCGCGACACTGGGTCTTAAAGGTTCTTCTTTGTTTCGGATCATGAATGGTAGTCTTACATTGCCATACCAGTAGTCTACGACCGCATACAAGCCAAGCCCAACCATCCACTGAAATATTAACACTTACCGCGGTATTTCTATCTACAAAAGTTAAGGCTTCTGTAACAAGTACAGGTAAAGATGATCCGAAGCTTTCCACTACATGGTTCGGTGTTTTACATATTATCTGTACCGACTGATTCGACCGTCCAGATACGCTTATCGCTCTGTAAAAATAAAATGATTCGTCAAAACGCTTATTTATAATAATTAATGTTTTATTAATCTAGCTTTAGAATATTCGACTTACGAACTGTTTTTCTTTAAAGATTGAACGATCGACATGCGTTTCCGCGGAGACGACAAACTTCTTCCCAACGAATTTCCTATACTTGTACGATCCATTGCGCTATTCCTTTTATTTAAAAGTTTTACATTAAAAAAATACAATTTTCTAATAAATAAATATTTTCAACCTTTATAATCAATCTTTTACTACTTTTCTCGCATCTATAACAATACGCAGGTTAATTTTTTTGTATGCATTTACCGGTAAAACGATTGCATACATTTGGCACGAACAACGAAAGATGGTGATGAATAAATGCAAGTACCAACGCAACTTGAAGGAAAGTTTCCAATGTAAAATGAAATTTATAAGAAACAGAATAAACAGATTGCTCGATGCATTAATTAATAATTCTGTTAAAAGTTTCACCGAACCAATATATCCATAAAAGTTGATTAACCATTTGCCCTACAATTACGAGTCCCACTCGTGGAGCGGATTATGGATAAAGTTTAATTTCGACCTTAATTGTAATTTAAATTTACAAAATTGAAAATTGTCAGATACGAGATACCTATGATATTTCAATTCTTTGAATTCGACACAATATTAAACCAGTGAATAGCAGGTATTGCTAACATATATGGATGCTGGAAAAAATGGTAAGGAAAAGGGTTGATTAAATAATATCACTGCAATTTGTGCCTATTTAATCGATCTAACTAGGGATCTCGGATTTTTTTTATTACTATTTCTATAGTGAGAAAATATGAATCAAGAACTTTTGCATTAGTTTTCAAAGGTTTGAAATTTTTATTTCTCTGCCACCTTGCGATTAACGAAGGAAGCGCAGGTGAATACGAATTATTGCGGCAATGAATCTCTTTCATACATCGTATTTTTCGGTCACAATCTTGTGCGAGTTGGATGGTGCAGAGAAAGCGCGTGGTTGACGTTGTAACTTTTTAAAGTGTGTCGTCAGTCCGCTGGTGTTTCAACGATTAAATGTCCAATAGAGATATAAAATAAAATTAGCAAAATGGTTGATATGAAAAGCGAGGAGATTAACGGGGAGACTGAAGTCCCTCGGAAAAGTGCGAAGCAATTGCAGAAAGAAGCGAAGAAGCAGGCAAAATTGGAAAAATTTAAACAGAAACAGGAAAAGAAAGAAACTGACAAACCTCCAAAGGTGAAAGAAAAGAACGAGGTAAGAACGATCTTACGATTGTCAACAATTTTTCGCACTCTTTTATTTCCAATTAACTCTCCTTTTATCCATATGGTCTTTGTTTTAGAATTAGTTATGCAATTCGAATTTGTTTCCATTGTGTAACAGAATCATTGATTAAATTATAACTCTTTTTTATCGTTTAGAAAATTGAAAAGAAAAATGAAAACAAAGAATCAGCTGTATACGTTATAGATACACCTGTAGGAGAGAAAAAAGATGTTACATGCGCAATGCCTGATGCATACAGCCCAAAATATGTTGAAGCTGCATGGTATGCATGGTGGGAAAAGCAAGGCTTCTTTAAACCCGAGTATGGTGTACGTAACCGGACAATAATTTAATAATGAACGAGCTTAAAGCTTCTCTTCTTATTCCATAATTTTTATACAGCTTCTTTTACCATTAATTACAGAGAAAGAATATATTAGAAACAAATCCTAAAGGGAAGTTTGTCATGGTGATACCTCCTCCTAACGTAACTGGTTTTCTTCACCTTGGACACGCTTTAACTAATGCCGTAGAAGATACTATTACAAGATGGTAAAACAGTGCTTCAGCTGTAACATATATTGTATAAAAAATATATAATTCTTGAGAGTAATATAGATTCCTTTGTCTTTGATCTGTAGCTCAACTATTTGTGAAAAAATAGTTTTCTGTAAAAGATTTTTATAATTTACTAGGAATCGTATGAAAGGTCGTACAACACTATGGAATCCAGGCTGTGATCATGCAGGTATCGCTACTCAGGTGGTGGTTGAGAAGAAGCTTTGGAAAGAGGAACAAAAAACACGTCATGATATCGGGAGGGAACAGTTTATAGAAAAAGTTTGGAAGTGGAAAGAAGAGTAAGCCTAAAAAGACTATGTATAATTTGAATATAACGTAATAGAATTGTAAATAATACACATATATAAAATTTAGAAAAGGGAACAAAATCTACATGCAGTTAAAAAAGTTGGGTGGTTCGTTTGATTGGGATCGGGCTTGTTTCACGATGGACCCAAAATTGTGCCGCGCCGTTACAGAGGCATTTATAAGATTGCACGACGAGGGTATAATTTACAGAAGTAACCGCTTGGTCAACTGGTCTTGCACACTAAAAAGTGCTATTTCCGATATAGAAGTAAATATCTTTTATTAAATAATTGTTCAATCGTCCACCATTCAATTTAACGCGTGTTTTATTTTCTTTTTAGGTCGATAAGCTTGAATTAACCGGTCGGACGTTACTTTCAATTCCTGGCTATCAAGAAAAAATAGAATTTGGAGTTTTAGTATTATTCGCGTACGAAGTGATAGATTCTAAACAGAAAATAATAATAGCTACGACCCGTATTGAAACAATGCTTGGAGATACAGCTATTGCTGTTCATCCAAAAGATACCAGGTATACTCGGTTCATTGGGAAATATGTGCAACATCCATTCTGTGATAGAAAGTTACCAATTATAGCTGACGAGTTTGTTGAAATGGAATTTGGGACAGGTAATTTTAATTTAACAAGAAATTTTTCTGTTAAAACAGTATTAGTTTAACACTGACTTTTATAGGTGCTGTAAAAATTACACCGGCTCACGATCCTAATGATTATGAAGTTGGGAAAAGACATAACTTACCATTTATTACTATTTTTGACGACATCGGTTATGTTATTGGAGATTACGGACAATTTACGGTTCGTTCACTTTCCATGAAAGTTATTTATCTTGTAGCATTTCTAAAAATTAATTCATATTATTTTAACTTATTCTCTATCCAGGGAATGAAACGATTCCATGCTAGAGCAGCTATAATAAAAGAATTAACAGCAAGAAATTTATTTATTGAAATTAAGGACAATCCGATGGTGGTACCAATATGTAGTAGATCTAGAGATGTGGTTGAACCACTAATGAAACCTCAATGGTAATTTAACGTTTATATTTCGCAGTATTTTTATAAAACACGCAGCGAACTGAAGTATATTCGCTTCTTTCATTATTAGGTACGTAAGATGTAATGAAATGGCCGCGAAAGCAATGGACGTAGTGAAAAATGGTGAATTAAAAATTTTTCCGGATCAGTACAAAAAATTTTGGTACCACTGGATGGAAAATATAAGAGATTGGTGTATTTCTCGCCAATTATGGTGGGGTCACCGTATTCCTGCCTATTCTGTTACAACAGTTACTGCAACCACGAGCATCGAGGTAATTTCAAAGAATATTAAAATATAATCAATGTACTTTATCGTATAAATTCATATTATTTAGCCAGACGATGATTATTGGGTGAGTGCGCGTTCAGAAAATGAAGCTAAGGAAAAAGCTGCTGAACAATTAGATACAACTATAGATAACATTATCGTTCAACAAGATCCTGATGTACTAGACACATGGTTTTCTTCGGGTCTGTTTCCGTTTTCGATATTCGGATGGCCAAATACGGTACGAAAAAGAAAAATTTATCTCTTACAATTTATATGGTATTAAAAAAAAAATTAAAATTATGGTACTTTAGACAGAAGAACTTGAAGCATTTTATCCTGGTACATTATTAGAAACCGGACACGATATCTTATTTTTCTGGGTAGCAAGGATGGTGTTCCTAGGTCAGAAGTTGTTAGGAAAATTACCGTTTAAGTGGGTACACATTTTTATTCTTACATTTGACTTTTTATAGTTAAACCTATATATAAAAGAACGCTTTTTCAGAGAAGTGTATTTACACGCTATGGTACGAGATGCTCATGGAAGAAAAATGAGCAAATCATTAGGAAATGTCATAGATCCTATGGATGTAATTAATGGAATATCATTGGAGGTAAATTTTATTTGTCACTTTTTACGATTCTACTAATATATGTTATTTAGATATTGCTTTAAATTAGGATCTTCATAAACAATTAATTGATTCAAACTTGGATCCAAAAGAACTTAAACATGCTATGGAGGGACAGAAACGAGACTATCCGCAAGGAATTCCTGAATGTGGAACCGATGCTTTAAGGTTTGCACTTTGTGCTTACACGTTACAGGGTCGCGATATTAATCTTGACATTCTGCGTGTACAAGGATATAGATTTTTCTGCAATAAAATATGGAACGCCACGAAATTCTCTCTCATGTACCTAGATTGTGACTTTGATTACGACGAAGATATTCAATCGGTAAAATTTACTATTAAATATTCATAAAGAGCTCCTAAACTTCACGTGAAGCATATCTTTTCCCCCTTACAGACACATAATATCCAGAATGTTAACGTGGCAGGTGACAATGATTGGTATCAGAGTACCTTGAAAGAAACGTGCGTGCAAGAAGCGTTAAATAATTATTTGGCAGATTATCCATATCTAGATAGATACAGCCCTTCGCAAATTGACGTAAAAGTCTATCAAACCTTCACCACTTTGAGTGCTGATTTAACGAAGTATCCTTATTTGCATCGTTGGTACAAGCATGTAGCATCTTACAGTGAACAAGAACAATCTGTGTTTCGTGCGGAAGAAGGCAAAATATTACCTCTGTGTGATTGTAAAATACACGATTATAATAGTAGAAGAAAACAGGTAAATTGTATTTCCTTAAATATAAAAAAAACAGTATATGCTTAGATAAAAATGTTCCTATTGGTTTTTGTGTCATTAGCTACCCGATGAGACGAATATAGACTCTTGGATGCGTTCTCGTGTAAGTTACGCGGTGAAAACTTGCAATGAAGCAATAGCGCAATATGATTTTCCAACGGCCACCACTACTTGTTACAATCTTTGGTTGTATGAATTATGCGATGTTTATTTGGTTTGTACATAATCGGACAATGATTAGAAAATCATTATATCGTTGTTATTAATTAATACGAATTACTATTTAGGAGTACTTGAAACCAGTATTTCAAAGTAACGATAACGAGAAAAAGTGTGCGGCAAGAAGAACATTATTTAAGACACTGGATGTAGGATTAAGATTGTTGAGTCCATTTATGCCATTTATAACCGAAGAACTTTATCAACGTTTACCTCGTAAAAAACAGCTTTATCCAAGTATTTGCGTTAGTCCGTATCCAGAACTTTCAGAGGTATTAACAGTTTTTAAGGTTATTTATAGTTTCTTTTACAGACAAAAACATGTAATAACGCGAGTGTTCTTTAGTGTCCCTGGAGAAACGAAGAAATAGAGAAGGATGTTGAGTTTGCTAACAAACTTATAAAAAATATTCGGTCAACGCGTGCAACATACAATTTACCGAACAGAGTAAAGACTGAAGCATTTCTTGTATGCAATAGTAATAACTTGAAGGAAAAGCTTTTGGAATATCGACTAATAATAGAAACTCTTGCTTATTCTTCGCTCAAGGCGTCGGAACCACCAACAGGATGTGCTATCATTACTATCACAGATAAAGTTCAAGTCCATTTATTGTTAAAGGTAACGATACTATTAAAATACATTACAAAGTTATTCTCAGTATAGCGATACATTTCATTCATTACAAAATTTGTGCATGGTTAAGGGTTTGATCGATCCAAAGAAGGAACTAGAAAAACTTAGCAAGAAGGAAGAGCAACTAATAGATATTATACACAAAACCAAGCAAGCTATGGAAGTTCCTGATTACAATGTTAAAGTACCTTTGGATGTGCAAAATAGTAACGAGGAAAAATTGATAAATAGCGAAGGAGAATTGCAACGAATTACCGATGCATTATCAGCGCTACGGTCAATGTAGTCTAATTAAAATTTGTTAGGTTCTAGAATTTACCTTCTTACTTATTAAATTATATTTCACCAAAATAGCGCTCTTGTTGCTCCTGTTCTATTTATATAAATTAAAGTAGTCATTACTAAAAAATGAAGTGTACTTCGAAAGTCATTTAAGAAATCGTACTTAAAAAATAAACTAGCTATTTTTTAAAAGAAAGTTTTTATAAAATAAAAAGAGCGAGGAAGGAAAAAGATAATAATAGCATTATAAAAAAAAAAAAAAAAAAAATTGATTTTTGTATTCATTTATTATAAAGCATTACCAATAAATGCAACAACTACTAAATTTAATATATTCAAAATCTAACAAGGATTCAATCGATTATTTCAATAAGTACTGATTATAATCAACTATGATTTGTCAAGATAACACACGAAAATGACTGTGCTGAACAAAAAATTTAATTGAACGATTCAAATTACATAGGCATTACTCTGTTAGTATTAACTACTGTGTTACTACAATTTTGCAACATGATTGTTATAACATTAATAAGTGCTCCAAGAATTCATTTCAATGATATTAAATTTTATATATATATATATATATATATATATATATATATATTTTTTTTTTTTTTTTATTCAAAATTTTAATTTGTAGCTGCATTCCTTATTCCAATTGAACGTATCGATTCAAACAAACTTTATACATAAATTTACAATTAAATCTGGACAAGAAATAACTTAGGAATTGCACAAAATCAGATTCAGGGTATAACAAATCTTATTCTGTTAGTTTTCAATATAAAAAATGTATATGGACATAGTATTATATTTGTGCTACAAAGCTAAATCATTGTATTCCCTTTGACTAATGGCTAGGATATTACAATTCATTCAACTCTATTATCGTTTTACTGTAAAACTCCTATTCACAACTATGTTCCTGTAGGCGTTCAATGATACTTATGTTTACATGAATAACAGAAAAAAATAAAATAAAATAAAATAAAAACAGTATTAACATTATATATACAATTGTGATATGTGAATAGTAATTGAATTTATTACTTATTCGAATTTTGTCCAATTGTTTTGTGACTTAATGGCAGGCGTATTCAGCGTTAAGCTGAAGGTATTATCATTATTAATACTGTTTTCAGATGTGTTACATACTGTAGAATTTTTCGATGGTGAATCACCGTTGCTTATACTAAATTTGTTAAAATCCAAGCCGTATGCTTGCAACAAATCTAAATCACCAATGTTATCGGAAGATTTTTGTTGCTTATCGTTATTTTTGTGCAGTGGTTGAAAGTAAGGATACAACGGATTGCTAAGACCTTCGCCCATCTCTGGAATATGCAGTGATTGAGACATTTGTTTGGAACTCGCGAATTCTGATGACTTAGAAAGCAGCGGGTCAAAATCATCGTTACTAGTTGTAGAGTCTAATCTAATTAAATCTGGCACTTCAGGAGACTCCTGTGAACAGTAACAATATTGGCTTATTAAAATTAGCAACGAATTTTTATTTTTCAGAATTAATTAGAAGAGAACAAAATTATATTTTTTTTTTTAGTAAAACAGAGGATTCTTTAACAAATCAGTCACAGGAAAAGATAAACGTATACAGTACATATTAAAATGATTGTACAATAATAATGGAAAAGCGAATATAGACTCACAAAATAAATAATGAATGATGAGGTTTACCTTTGGATATGCAGAGCAAGATGTACTATTGTATGTATGGGATGGAACGTGAGAATTAACAGATAACGATGCATTTGTAGCTTGAAAGATTGGTGGTTGCAAATAGGAAGGCATAAATACTTTACTGGTATCAAAAGGATCATTCTCTTTTAGATGGGTGTCGGAATCGTAATTTGGAAAAATATTGCTGGTATAAAATGTGCAGTTCTTTGTAGAACTTTCAAAATTATTTTTATACTGTTTTACATCAATTCTTTGAGAACACAAGGCTGTATCATCCATACATTTTTGTGAAACGGGTAAAAGCGATGCCTTATCGGTTACTTCTATCGTTTTATTTGGTTTCGAGGCCAAAGAATTAAATGGAAATGTTTTATTATTCGCACTAATTTGAGAATTTGATGTATCATTGGTATTTAACAAAGTATTCGATCGATCGATCGAACTAATCAAGGTGGTGGTGGTGGAATGCAGAGTAGAGGATGTCATTTTTGAGGAAGAGGTAACAGTTGAGTTTGTGACAATTGTACTAGGTGGAGGGCCGTGCCGTATATGCCCACTCCATGCAGGTCTCAAGCTGTCTAAACTGCGTACTGGTTTCAACTGAAAGTGATGCGTGAAACATTCTTATATTTGTTGAATAAAAAAAAAAAAATTAATATGATTTTTTATATGTAACGTATGCTACTCCATATCGGTGTATATTTTTTTTATCGTGCATGCATATTTACAAACTATTTAAAACCATCTCTTTTAACTCTATCAAATAATTTATATTTACACGATATTATTCTAATTGCGTAATTTTTTTTCCAAATCGAAAAAAATATCTGTTCGTTCCATTACTTTATATATGTATTAATCTGGAAACGAATACATGCAAGACAGACATATAATTTGAGTACGTTTCGATGTACATTTGTCATAAATTATTCTCATGCCAGTGACATAGTTGCATACACATATGCATTACAGTAAACGGTATAAATTACAGATATATTTCTACACCGCTGATGCTGAATGATTCGTGTAAACTGAGATGTTATATGGATTACTAAAATGAGTGCAAGCCACTTATTACAAATTATTACAAATTTCTATATAATATGAATTATAATTAAAGATATGCTTACTGTTCTATCAACGGGAGGCGTATTCGGGAATATCACATGACTGAGTTCTTGCATAAGATCGATGTTCATCCTTTCTGGAGGGGAATCGGATTCTTCTGGAGAACTAGGACTTAACGGTGAATACTGTTTCCTACTGTAATTTAAACAGTACAGATTAATGATAGAAGATAATGATAAATAGCAAGAGTACGGAAGAACAGTAAAATCATACCTTGGATCAGTAAAATTACTATTACGTATTCGGAGATCTTTTCTATAACTAGTAGTGGCTGTAAAACCATTTGGTGATTTTGGCGGAGATGTAAAATCAATAGACCTTCTGTCCGATACAGGTGAACTAGGCGCAGATCTTGGTTGATAGAATCTCATACTTGTATCGCTTCTATTTGATCGTCCTGGAAACAGAACAAAAATTGTACTAAAATATTATCCAGTATATTTCATAAAGAAGCGCATCAAATTTTTTCATACCTTTCCACTTTAATCCTTTGTACGCGGTTTTCATATCCTTCCCTTTATCTTTTACCTGTAAATATAATTTTTATTAATGGTAGCTGCTAAATCTAAATATAATTTTTATTAATAGCAATTGCTAAATCTAAACAAAATTTTTATAGAAAGGAACGATATTAATTTAATAGATAAATATCAAGGCCATTATTACTGTGCTTCTTCTAGTATTTTTGTTAGCAGTTATTATTGAATGTGAATTATACAGACACATATACATAGGGCGCGAAAATAGAAAATCGTGATTAGTATAATTAATAATGTACAATATGAGAGGAACTAATTCACTATAATTTGCATACCAAACTTACTGATTTAACTGCATATTTTACAGCTGGATTGGCCTGGAATCGAAGGCAATCAAAAACACAAAAAAAATGATTCACGTATTTTAATTTCGAATGCTAATTTCTAGTATGTTTTATAAAATAAATTAATACAACGTACCTTGTCTTTCACGCTGCGGAAAAATGCAGAGCTTTCCTTCCGCATGGCGTAAGTCCACTCCCGATATTGCTGCATATATTTACTACCAGACTTAGCAGAGTAACTACAGGCTTCCATTTCGAATTCGTCCGAGAAACCAAGCCCTGAATTAAGCATATTCAGTCTTTCTTCTATGAACTAAAATTATTATCATCGTTACAAATTTGTATGTCCCGTTCGAAATATTTTTAACAACAAAAAGGAAAAAGTACTTATTCGTACTTGTTGAAATATTTGCAACTCCAACATTTTTCTTAAAAAAGGTTGCATCGAGGATGGTCTGCTCTCGACGAACGCATTCGGATTAAAGGTAATGCTCTGTCCTTGCTCCAACGTTAACGCATCTCTATAGCCAGCTGTTAATTGCACCAACGCTCGTAAAAATGCCCTTGACACGCCGTCACCAAGCAACGTGGATCTATTACGTAATGCCTTTTTCAAGCTTGCCACCTGGGACAAAGAAACTCTTTATTTTATTATTTAAGATGTGTTTCGATTCTTAGGAATAACTTCGTTATTCCACGGGTAAAAGCATATTTTTATACGAACTACGTCCTGAGGTAAAGACTCCAAATCCTGAAACGGTGATTCTATCGTGTTAGTATCAGCATCCAATATAACTACTTCTCCCAGATCATTTTTACGTACTCTCTAAAGAATGCAACGAAAAATATTAAAGGATACAGATATAAATTTTTTTATCTTACCGACCAATAAATGCTACTCAAATACCTCAAGTGTTGGAGTAGGCACTCCAATTAAGAACGGCATTGGCGCCAATAAATAATCGATTAAAGATAGCGGTAAAACTGGGATATATATATGTTGCCAAATCATTGGATAAATTAAAGCATTACACGCTTGAACGCAAGCACTTAATCTTGAAAGACGTTTCGAAGTAAAGATAATTCGACGCTCGTATAACATAGAAGCAAATATAATCATCATATTATGGTCATCGACAGCACTATAATATTCGGTCAAGTTTCTCTAAAATAATGAAATTTTTATGTACGCGGGTCCCTGTTTAAATTGATATCCAATTACTTACATTCTCAGGTATACTTGGTAATTGAAATTGCTTTGGACTTTGGCAAACAAAATTCTGAAATTGAATAATATTTAAGATAAATAATATACCGTAAAAGAAATTAATCGATCGAGTTACTTACCGCTTTAGAATTTGGTACAGGAATAGAGATAGAACTACCAGGAATGGGAACTGGACTTTTATATACAGTTTCAAGAAATTTCCAAAGATCTTCTCCGGTTCCATTGCTCATTAAAGTCGCAATATTATTTAAAAGGCTGTTTACAAATAACAAATATGTACATCGTATACATTAATTTTATTTTATCGGATTATGTAATATACTAACTTATAAAATATTTCATGCCATGGTAGTGCGCTTAAAATTACTAAAGCTGTGTCTGTCTTAGGATCGTGTCTACAAAATCCAAATGTCCATTTTGAATCTATGCTAGTGAGTACAAATGAAAAATGCTGCACCATCAAACTAAAACAAATATACAAATAAAATAACATTATATCGTACTTCAAGATACGTCTTATTTTATAATTAAACTTAATATCAATAATTGATTCGGAAAACTTACTTTTCAATCTCGCATGGATAGGCAAATTTTGGGACAGATTTAAGTATTTCCTCGTCCAAAAAAGAAGTTGGATACTTCTGTAGTATCCAAGGTGGTTTCTCTCCCAGTGGTGCAGCTACCTCACAGAAACACTCAAAAAGTTGTTGTACATTGTCCCTGAAATTATCAACACGCTATCACGCCGTGTACATAATCTTGTGTACATAAAGTATTTGCTAACTATCATATATGGAATCCTAATTGAGAAACACACTTGTGCAATGTACTTTGGAAGAAAAAAAACTACTTTCACTCATTTTCTGTATCACAGAAAAGGAATGTCTCGGTGGTGTAATAAAAGTATCGACGAATTAAACGAAGCATCGGAAATTTCCGCGAAACGATATTAATCGGAAAAAATGGAAAATAAAAAGGCCACTTACCTCAATCTGGAACCCATGATAACAGTGAAAAAAAAATAAGTACTTTGTATTTTCTTGACGTCTATACGTCATTGTACGTACTACATGACAGTAACGCATTCCATTCACATAAATTTTAATCGCATCGTGTTGTTCGGAATCACGCCCCGCACTATTCTTACAAATAACGTACTCTCTTTTCCCCCTTTCTCTTTACCAACAGCAATACCTCGAATAAGTACCACTGAGAGAGTTACCGTACCAACTATTATCTTTGACTAGTAAGAGCATTGGAGAGCATCTTGCGTAAAAAGCACGCCTACCAGATTAATATATATCATTACATGCTATTTTATGTTACCGCCGAGAGAAGGCGCTTCGGGAGTACTTAAATATCGCCGAACCAAGTATAGTTTACTATTGTACTCACAAAATTCGGCGTACATTTATGGTGGTTAGAAAAATTAACGGGAAAATGATTGAAAACATTGATACTTTATTGCAATACCCCAATATATATATATATATATATATATATACATATATATATATACATTCATTCGAATAGTTTAAATAACAATTCACAAAAAGAAGTTGTTGTTGTTGAATAACATTAACCGTTTAGTTATATTTATCTGAAAATGTAAAAATATCGCTATTTTAGTAGCGTAAAATTATCGCGTAGCATTTTTTTTTTTAACTCCCTTTTNAGAAGTTGTTGTTGTTGAATAACATTAACCGTTTAGTTATATTTATCTGAAAATGTAAAAATATCGCTATTTTAGTAGCGTAAAATTATCGCGTAGCATTTTTTTTTTTAACTCCCTTTTCGTGTTAAATTACCTTGTAATTTTCGATTTTATACGATTTTATATCTTATATATTCCCGCCTATTTTCATTATCGACGTATGCAAGCGCACGCTCAATTTTGTGAGCAACTGTACATATTTTACGCCCTCTCGTTGGAAATATTCCCTAGAGTTACACCAGATAAGTCTGGCGAGAATAACAGATCGATCAAGAATTATCAATCGCATGTTCGTCTCTATATTAATATTATTTTAAGGTTGAGAACTTAACGTGGTCGGTCGATTACTTCTTTTAGTTAGAAGTGTTAAAACATGGCGCTTAACCTGACCGTGAAGGTTCATCCTGTTGTTTTATTTCAAGTTGTCGACGCTTATGAACGTCGAAAGGCGGAATCTCATCGTGTGATTGGCACGTTGTTAGGTAATTAAAATTTTTACGCTTGTGTAAAATTATGATACAGATCGCACCGTTAAAGTATTGCGTTCAGAGGTTTGACAGTACTTCTACTTTGCGAAAAACGTTCATTGCAAATTAATATGCACAGGTACTGTAGAAAAAGGAATGGTCGAAGTTACAAACTGTTTTTGCGTGCCGCATAAAGAATCTGAGAGTCAAGTGGAAGCTGATTTAACTTATGGAATCGATTTGTACGAATTAAATCATAGGGTTAATGCGCAAGAAAATATTGTCGGTTGGTGGGCAACCGGAAACGAGGTAAAATACAGTAACAATTACGCGCGTACTTTATTACAAACGAAAATGCTTCACGATGATCATTTTTATAGGTTACGACACATTCCTCCGTTATTCACGAATATTACGTTCGTGAATGTAATAATCCTGTTCATTTAACAGTCGACACGACATTAGCAAACACTACTAGAATGGCAATTAAAGCCTATGTCTGTGTTCCATTGGGAGTACCTAATGGTAAACAAGGTTCTATGTTCACCCCGGTGAAAGTACAAGTATGTTACGTCTCATATTTCGTACGATATATTTATAACAACAAGTACAATATAATTCTTTAATCGTAAACATATGTTTCTCCAGATCACATGTTACGAGCCAGAAATTGTTGGGTTACAGCTTTGTTCTAAAACTCAGTTACCGGCGCATGCTCAAATAACTGGTGTAAAAACAGAGGGAGGCATAGAACCGATGATGGACCTTTCTCAAATAGCAGAAGCTAGCGGTAAACTTTCTTCCATGCTAGAACAAGTGCTAGCATATGTTGACGATGTGTTAAGTGGGAAACAATTGCCAGATAATCAAGTGTGTAATTAAATTTCAATTGGTAGAATACTTTTTGGTACAGTTATTATAAATAATAATGTTTTAGGTTGGTCGAGCTCTTCTAGATATGGTGCACTCGGTGCCTAAAATGTCGAGCGATCAATTCGACGAGATGTTTAACAGTAACGTAAAGGATTTATTAATGGTCGTTGCGCTCTCGCAATTGATAAAGACCCAGCTTCAACTTAACGAGAAACTTACGTTACTCACGACTCTGTAAATCTTAAAATATAATTCCAAGCATTCTGTGTCGCGATTTGTATGAATAAAACACATTTTAAATTTTCAAGTTTGTATCGTATTTATTCGACGTTAGTTACAACGATAAGATAAAGTTCCGAAAGGCTCCTAGTAACCGATCGACATGAAATTTGAAGGGTAGAGAAGAAGAGGGAGGTGGCGAACCCTAAACGTAAAATTTTAGCTTCGTCCGATTATTAGTTTTCGAAATGTTAATAAAAGTCTTTCAGTGCCATACATTAAATACTGCGGTATAAAATTTTTTACTAATATCTCGGAAACTAATAATTGTCCTCGCTAAATTTCATGCTGATCGATGACCGGGGTCTCTCGGAACTACAGCCTAATGGTATCCTTAAACGTTAAACGTTAAACGTATCAATACCAAAAGTAGGAAATGGAAAATAAATAAAATTGTTCATATTCTATGTACAAATATAAATATAACTTTTTGTCAATGCAAAAAAAGTTTTTCAATTAGGCAGTATCTTAGGTTTCATAAATGGGTGACTTGTTTCTTTGATTATCTATCAAACTGACCCAATCTGGAACTCTGTCGGATTTCAAATAATTCTCTTTCGTGAGACACCTCAATGGTTCAGACACCTCAGTTCCGAAGATAGCACCGCCTAGCCACGCTGTGTAATTCGGCTTACTGGGTGGTGTGTGAAACATGAATGTCTGAATCTTTAATTTTTCAGCATAAAGATTACTCTTTACGATAGTTAAAAGTTCAGATTTAAGACGACTTGCAAACCCCTTTGCCATTGTTGTGCCACCGATTAAGAGTATGTTTTCTGCCAAAATTCGTCTAGTATCTATTGGGCACTGTAACAAAAAACAGAGCTACTTTGTCAGAGACAGACTAAAAAGCAACAAACGAAATTAAGAATACTTATGCTTGAATTATACCTGCAGAATGGCATCTAAAATCATTGTAGGTATACTAAGATTATCATTATCTCTTTCCCATAATACTTCAAATGCTTTTTCCCTAATTTCTCCAGGTATATTGATACTCTTAACACCAGGATATTTAATTGCTGGAGGGGGATTAGGAGCTTCTGCTGTTCCTAATTTAGCAGATCTTTCCAGTGTAGTGACGAAACATGTCCTTACTTTTATATCTTCTACAAGTTTCTCTGTGATATTTACAGTAGGATACATTTCCTTCAAAGAATTCGTCAAATACCTATTACAAAAATATGATTATTATCAAATAAGTTACGATAATACGTTATTAATTAAACGTGTACTACTAAACATTTGTCTTACTTGTGTACAACTTGGCCACCTAAAGGAAGAGCCTGCCATGCCTTTAATATCGGTTCACCCTCAAAAATTGGAATTAACGTAGCTTCCTTGTATCCAACATCCAACACTAAGGCTGAATTGATACCCAAGGTACTGATAGTTGCTAAATGAGTGGGCAACATCAACAAGCATCCAATTTCAAAGTGCCTAAACATTACCTTGGCCAATGTGTCCCTAAATTGTGTTGGAGCTAACAGAGATTCTAAAATGACGATTCTGGCATCCTTTGGACTTATCACAACGTGTCTGTATTGAAACAAATTATAAGATTAGCAAAAAGAAAATATGTTAAAACGTGAAATAATTACTTGAAAAATAATGCATGAAGAAATTCGACGAGTAATTGATACAAATCCTCCGTATCTTTGTAATCGTAAATTCTTCGAAGCTCCTTAGTTTCTGGACACTTAATTTCCGTTCTTATGATACCGCGTGGAGTAGGTTCACCCGCATAACCAAATCTATTTTCAAATTACGTGTGAATATATTAACATATTGAAATAATATTTTGTAAACATAAATTCACCTACTTTGTATATGCACTGCCAATATCGAATATCACCATTTGCTTGTCCGAAAGAAATCGGACACCTTCGTAACTACGAAGCATTTTGACGGATCAGTTCTTTCTGTCACAGCGGAAAGAATCTTGCTACAATGTAACCTAAAAGTGCACCGAAGTGCATAAAAGTATAAATCACCTAGAAAAGAGAACCTTAGCTTCCAGATTAATGGGTTTTAATCACTGCTAGCATTAATAATTGTTTTCTTTTCATTTAAGTTTGACGTTGAAGAAAGAAACAAGAAAATACAGCCAATTGTAAACTTCCCTTTAATCCTGAAATCTTGAAGAATCGTTTGAAATATGTGATGTCAAAAATATGAATATTTTTTTTATATTTTTGTACATTAACATTATTCTTAGATAATGGAACTTTTTATTATTTCACATAATAATAATAATAATAATTAAACATCAATTCTTAATAATTATATGACAAACTTTATTCATCTATAAAATACAGAAAAATGCGGATATTTAAACAATCATTTCAAGTTCTCTTGCATAATCAATTGCTAATGTGGCCAAGTCTGCACTAGGAATTGGTTCTTCAGTTTTCTTCTCACTAGTTGTATTGAAGTAAAAGTAGCTATCCTTCGCTATACTCCAATTCTTTTTCGCTGCAAATGCTTTCATATCTTTCTCTGAATTCAAATTTAACATTCTCGAGGCGTCTTGAATGGAAATTTTGTCATACGCGCTCTCCATGCACGCTCCAATTTCATCGCGAACGGTATTCAATAAAATGTCTATAAAGAAATTATACGACGCCGCTGGTACATTGCCCTTTGCCAAGAATATTTTGTTGTATGAACCTTCCATTAAATATTGCTCTAAACTTAGAGGATGTCTAATATAGACGTTAGATTGTATTTGATCGGAAGGTAACAGTTCTAATTCTGTGTGAAATTCGGCCACACGATTTTGAGACAATAAGAATAAGAGATTTAAACCAAGGAGATGATATTTGTATGCCGATTCCATCAATTCTGTTTTGTAATCAAAATAGTAACATTTTAACTGTGCCATGTAACGTTCGAAAGAAGGTATATCTTCGGTTACTATGCTCCATTGTGCGCCAATTTCTAAAATATCACCTAAAATTATAAAACATATATGTATGATAATAATATAAAGTTTTAGTAAATCTTATTCTAGAAATACTTACGAGCTATGAGTAATTCATTTTGAGTAGCTGTGCTGTTAGAAGTTGGAAGAAACATCAAATGGGTGAGACCAACCTGTATAAAGTAATTGTTAATCAATTATTAATTGATGTATTATGTAGGTAGAATACAATGACAATCCAGTTTTGACAGACCATAAGAATAAAGGTTATATCGCTTCGTTTACAATGTTGCAAATATTTTTGAATGATAGAAAAGTTAAAATTTATTTTATAATTTACCTTTAACTGATTAAGTAGTTCGCCACATTTTTTCAAATTGCACGGTGTTGCTGCCCATTCTTCTTTTAAATTTTTGTACAAAGGAACAACATCCTTCAGCGCTGCCATTTTCGGACACACTGATCATAAGGTATACAGATGTACCATAGATATGCAACATTAAAAAAAATGAAGAATATAAATTTCACAAACGCATGAAAACAAGATAAATTCATTTATTAATTTTAAACAGTGAACAAAACATTGTAATCAAGTTTCTATTTACAAGAGATATAAGTTTTCTTCGATCGGCTAATCCGAAATAATGTATTTTATTGAATAATTATTGCTTACTTATTATTATTATTATTATTATTATTATTATTTTTAATCGAAGGCAGGTAAAAAAAAATTTCTTTCAAATGTCATATTAAATCGTAAACTTTGCATTATTGTATTGTAAAATTTCAATTTTATTTGGAAACCTTCAAGATATTTCATGAAAGTGAAAGATACGCGCATTGCGGCTACGTCTTAAGGATTGCTATTACCGTGCAAAGACTTCATGCACTCGAGAGAAACGATCTTTACCGGCCTTCAACTTCCTCTTCCCGTAGCTGGATATAATGGCGTCTGGAGTAAGTCTCTCCCGTACAATTCGAACCGCTAAACATCGACATTATGATAAACTGATGNGTAAAAAAAAATTTCTTTCAAATGTCACATTAAATCGTAAACTTTGCATTATTGTATTGTAAAATTTCAATTTTATTTGGAAACCTTCAAGATATTTCATGAAAGTGAAAGATACGCGCATTGCGGCTACGTCTTAAGGATTGCTATTACCGTGCAAAGACTTCATGCACTCGAGAGAAACGATCTTTACCGGCCTTCAACTTCCTCTTCCCGTAGCTGGATATAATGGCGTCTGGAGTAAGTCTCTCCCGTACAATTCGAACCGCTAAACATCGACATTATGATAAACTGATGGAAACGTACACTTGGACGTAAATGGAATATAATGTGAGAACCAGCTAATGGAATCCCGATTTATTTCAGACACTTTACACGTACCCGGAAAACTTCAGAGCCTACAAGGTGCTCATCGCAGCTCAATACTCCGGTGCTCAAATCAAGATCGCAGATGATTTCGTTTTTGGTGAGACAAATAAAACTGAAGCTTTTTTAAAGAAGTTTCCTCTGGGCAAGGTAAGGCTATTTGTGGTTTCAGATATTATCATTCTTATTTTCTGTATTACGTCTTTCACGACAAACCAGCTGGTATGTTTTTCACGAGAACATTAACGTATAACCGTTTCGTATGTAATCGTGAAAGAAATGATCGTCGTATAGTGTAAATTTTCAAACCAGCTGTTAAGTGATTCCTTATATTCTTATTTATGTAATTGCATTATTCCATTTACTTTTATTTTTAATTGTATATCAAAAGCTTAACAACACATGTCATTCTTCACGTTAGGTTCCAGCATTTGAAACATACGATGGAATGTGTATTACAGAAAGCAATGCAATTGCTTACTATGGTAAGATTTATGATTATGTGACATTTATACGAGCGAAGTTATTCGAGTGTATAATAAGAATCCTTAATTTTATTTTATTCATTTATTTATTTATTTATTTTTTTTTTCTTTTCTTCCTTTTCTTTTAGTGGCTAATGATCAGTTGAGAGGTAAAACTGACTTCGAACGTGCACAAATTATCCAATGGTTTGGCTTTGCAGATTCTGAAATTCTTCCTGCCAGCTGTGCATGGGTATTTCCATTGCTTGGAATTATGCCATATAACAAACAGGTATAAATAGGTTATTTACTTCCACAAATCCTCTTTCAAAGGCAAAGGTAATTGAATATTTTAATTATTTTTGTAACTCAAGGAGGTATATAAATATCAGCATGTTGTTATAACGCATATGTGTTTCGCGTATGCGTTGCAATAAGTGCATACAAATTTTAATTCTTCTACATATTTTTTCCTTCTTTTTAATTGCGAATGAATGATTTTACAATATAAAATTACAGAATGTAGAACATGCCAAGGATGATGTCAAGAAAGCACTGACTGCCCTTAATTCTCATCTACGTACGCGTACTTGTCTGGTCGGAGAACGACTGACATTAGCAGATATTAGTGTAGCCATGACATTACTTCATTTGTATCAATATATTTTGGAACCAAATCTACGTAAGCCATATCAAAACGTAAATCGATGGTTCCAAACTGTCATTTATCAGCCAGAGTCAACGGCTGTAATTGGTGACTTTAAATTGGCTGAGAAAACTCTAGAGTATGATCCAAAGAAGTTTGCAGAAACTCAAGGAAAAGTTAGTACGATTCTTTTTATTACGTGAAAATAGCCGTGTTCGATATTGTGGTAACAAACCGAAATATTTGCAGCCTTCAAAGAAGGAAAAGAAGGAGAAGGAATCTAAGAAAGAATCAAAAGAACAAAAAGAGTCTAAAAAGGAGGCCGCCGAAGAGTTAGATCCGGCAGATGCTGCTTTAGCCGCAGAACCTAAAACTACAAATCCTTTTGATACATTACCTAAAGGCAATTTCGATCTTGACGATTTTAAAAGATTTTATTCTAACATAGATGAAGTTAAGTCTATACCTTACTTCTGGCAAAAATTCGATCCAGAACATTACAGTATTTGGCTTGGTGAATATAAATATAACAATGAATTAACAAAGGTAAAATAAAAATGTTCAATCGAAGATAACATATTGAACACTTCTGTACATTGTATTATCTGTATATCTTTTATCTGTTTTACACAGGTTTTCATGTCTTGTAATCTTATAAGTGGAATGTATCAGCGATTAGACAAAATGCGAAAAGCTGCATTCGCCAGCGTTTGTCTGTTTGGCACGGATAACGACAGTAGCATCAGTGGTATTTGGGTTTGGCGCGGACAAGAGCTTGCTTTCACGGTTAGCTTTTCCTTTTTTAATATCTATTGTTCCTTTCCGATTCAATAATTATATACAATAATCGCATTTTTTTTTTTTTTTTTTTTTTTTTTTTTTTTTTTTTTT
>SMSQ01023599.1:416319-429541 GCA_019453375.1 Ctenoplectra terminalis
TTTTTTTTTTTTTTTATTAACAGTTGTGCCCAGACTGGCAGGTGGATTATGAATCGTATAATTGGACTAAATTAAATCCAACTAACGAAAAAACAAAAGAACTGGTACAACAATACTTAAGCTGGACCGGCACCGATAAGGAGGGACGTCAATTTAATCAGGGAAAAATTTTCAAGTAAAACTTTGCCATATGCTTATTATTAAACAGAACACTTTGTTCGCATGAAATAAACATGAAAAAAAACTGATAAAATATTATCAAAGTTTACGTACAAACCCTTAGAATCCTGTATTGAATAGGATGATTTTGAAAAAAAAAAAAAAATGAAAAGAAAAATGAAAAAAAATGAAAAAAAAATGAAAAAGAAAAATAAAGAAAAGTGAAATGTTCCTTTCTGTAGGTCTCTATTGTATAACTTGATGCTTTTATCTTTTAAGTTTATTCTGTCACGTTTAAAACACCATTCTAAATCAGTTTTAATGCACCTTTTCACATATAATTATGAATCGTCGTGTGTAGTATTTGAATTTATTTTTGAACCATATAAATATCATTCATTTTTAAACAAATATAAATCATACAATATTTACTTTGGAGTGCACATTTATTAAACTTTTTCTTTCGTACAGTTGTGTTAAATTATTTTATTTATAAATTGTTTTAATATATGTCATAAACGAAAATAATTTAATAGATTTAAGAAGTTACATTGTTCATTTGTTATTGTTTAATAAAGAAGCATATAGCATGATTTTTGATAGAAACATAAATAACGAACACGCTGTAACGTTTAAGTATGCTGCTACACATACTATAATTCATCTTTCATATGCTAGTTTGTGTGTATTATAATTTTAAATATAATGCATATTTTTACAAAAATGGAGTTATTCATTTTTCGACTGTTACAATAAATTTCTACGTTTCAACAACTTTGTATCAGTGTTTGAATTTTTGAATACTTCTAATACAATTTTCATTTTCGGGTTTCAACAAATAATCGTATCATAACAAAATGTACTTTTTATATTTACAAGAATTCGTACACCATCAATGTGTTACAATATATTTAAAATCCTTTTTCGTCCATCCATTTTTTAACAAGATTCACATAGTCTCCCCTGAATTTAATTTCACCTACGAGTTCATTAGTACGAACTCCTATTGGTTTGTTCACATTTTTCCTTATGTATTCTGTCAAATCGGATTCCAGCGCCCAGATGTCTCCATGAATCTTACGAACAACGGTTATCCTTCGTAATCCTCTATAGAAAATTTTAAGATAGACCGGTTGCATGTAATTTTTCGAACGTTGTATATAATATGGATTATCGTGCGGCTTAGCTGTTAAATAATTAAACAGATGAATAAATTGTATTTTAAATACTCGCTAATTGGAATAGATGCATAAAACAGAACAACTTACAGGTAGGAGCTTTCCACCCGGACGGATATTCTTTAGGTTCTAGACAAGGTGTAGGTACAACTTTTGATTTAAGTAAACGTTCTACGTATTCCCACTCTTGTGGATCTTTCGATACTTCATAATCCGTGTATTTCGAAGGATCTTCGTATATAGGTGAAGTTTGAAAGCTTCCCCATCTTTTCTGTACCTAAAATGAATGAAAATACATGAAGTTTTTTTTTAACGAAATGTTTAATTTAAATCGGATCGTGTATAAAATGTACTAAAAGAAATAAAACAATTTTTCTAACGATCTGTTACTACTTATCATCGTTACTTCGCTTAAGCGAATATTTATAGGTTATAACATAAAACCACGTAAGTACGAATTTGATCACAAGTATATATATATATATATATATATACGTCGTTCTTATTATTTTTAAATAGTTTTACATATACAACTTTAATAAAAGTATTAAAATTCGTTCTATATCTATTATTAAAATAATATGGCGTACATTTTATTTCATATCATATTTCAAGCTTTGGCAACTTTCTTTCACGAGTTCGTTCCGGCACATCTATCAATTTACCGTATTTCTCTTTTCCTAACCGATAAAAAGAAAAAGAAAAAGAAAAAGAAAGAAAAAAAAAATTTTGCGAACATAAAAATAAGGTATACGGTTCTGCAACGAATCTCCGAGACGAAAGAACTGGATAAATTTCTGAAAATTAATATCGAACGAAAAGCAACGACGTAAATACCTCGCATAACTTGGCTAGCGTGGCCCTTCGTCGGTTTATCTTAAAAGTAATCATTGTGAAAATGCAGGAGAACTTTTTGTCGCTGGTCGACAATAATATGAGAAATAAAGTATACTCACGCTCGATACCTGAACAACGATCGGCAAAACTGCGTTCAACGATTCATACTCGCGGGACGAGCGATAAATAATCGCGGATAGTTTGGAACGTGTGAAAAGCCGAAGGGCAGCCATTTTGACTTCAGTAAATAAGGGTCGGTGGCCGCCATTGGTGCGCACGGGCGCGTCTTCCTTTTCGTTCTCGTGCCAGATCGAGTTTTTCCTCGCGACGAGCTTGTATTTCTATAATTTTTGGTTCCAGCGAGAAACTTTGCCTCGCTCGTTCGCGATCGTAATAGACGAACGTGTCATCGAGTGCTCGTGATAGGATAAAATTCGACAAAATAACGCGGGGTTAGTTATCGCGAATACTGTATAGATTTGGAAGTGCCGCGTTGCTCCGAATTTTGCTGGAGGATCGTCGGGATACTGCCGGATATTTTGGGATCATTTTTTGGCTCGTAAGTAAGTTGGGGCATCGCGAAAAGCGAAGGTATCGTAAATAGCGTCTCGGGTAAAGCGGTAAGGGTTGAATTCGTTAAAATAACGAGATGAATTAGTGCGAACGGACTATGGACCTGGGAGAGGTCGCGTGTTCCACCGTCAGGTGGCGGTAGCCTCAAAACAGTGGGACATCGTACAGACACCCTGCAACGGGACTGTGTTTTTCACAGAATTGTTTTCCGCGTTTTCCCGCAAAAAGCATACTTTTGGACGGTGATTTTTCGCCTCAGAGGTAAGTACAATCGATGAATCGACTATTGGTATCGTTAATTCGTTTCACAATTCTCGTCGAGGCGTGCAGTAAACCTTGTAAATCACGAATCGAGTCCGACCTTTTGTTTATTCGTGGCGATTTTTTCGCGATGATTTGTTGCGTTATTTTCGATAGTTCTCGCTTGCTCAACCCCTAATTTTCATCTTCGGAAGTTAATATGTGACACGATATATCTTTCGGATTAAAATTTTTCGCTATCGGTGGTACGATTGCCGAGATATCGCGGTAAATATTTCAAAGTGATTCCCTCTGACCGAGAAGAGGCGCTCCGTGTATCCGTGTAAATGCAAAGTTTGTCACGTAATTTTTCTGACCGCCAGGGCCGCATCTATCAACCCCACTATCCGGCCGGCCGCTCACCTACTCACACCTAAGACGAATTATGTAGTTTTTCCACTTGGTGTACCGTCAATTTATTCCTGTCTTGCTTATAAGAGGAAAGGTACATTTTCTTCAATTATAATTTAATCGTTTTTATATATATACACAGACACACATATACATTTTGAAAACGGAGCTCACTTAAAAGTCAGACGTATAGAATTTTTTTCATATTTCTGTAGAGATAAATATTTTATAATTTTTCAGAAAATAATAAACGAATAAATTAAATTTCTTTGACTTTTTAAATGCGTATTATTTTATTAATAGGAAAATTGACAAATTACTTTGAACACTGCAATGGTACTAGTAATTACCATTTGGTCGGTAACTGGCTTGCAATTTCATATTATGAATGAAATTGCAGGAGCCCAATGTGGGTGGAAGTGAGATGGCATCCAGGGAAAAGAAACCCTTAGCGCCTTCCAAAGCAAAACAGAAGGCGAATAATGATTGTGGCTTGCCAGCGAATGAAATTAAAAGTAGAAAAGCCAAGACATTGTCGAATCTAAAGCAGCAGCAATTTGCACGAGACATTTTGGAGGCTGTAGCAACCGGTAGTCAGCTTCCTCCTAAATTAGAGGCAAGCTTACCTCGTAAAAAGGTTCTGAGGAATCTTAAGCGTAAACAGAAGTTAAGAGTAGCAAAGGCAAACCTAATTAAATCAAAAGTTACGAGGAAAGTAACGAATAGAAATCTCTGCAGAATAACTTCTAACATCAAGAAAGGTGGTGTGAGGACTAAAAAAGTCAAATTGTCCGAAGAGAACAGTGTTAAGACCTCGGATATTAACTCGAGAACCTTGGAGAACCACATAAACGATACGGAGGGTGAAAGTATAGGGATAGAAGGAGTTAATAGAAGTGCCAAGAACAATCTCAGGACTAAAAAGACCAAGTTTGTACCAAAAAATAGCGGAGACGTAGAAAACGAGGACACTTTGGATAGAGACACCGATTCGGTTGCTGGATCTAGTACTAAAAGCAGTCCAAAATTTGGTAGGAAGGGAAGAAGCTTGGAGAATTCAGATTCGTTGCCTAAGGGTATTAAATCGACAAAATTTTCGGCATTTAAAAGGAATAATATCAAGGAAAAGGATCCTTGCGTAAAGACAGAAGGTGACATTAAATATACGAAGGGAAGAAAGAATACCAGAGATATAGATTACGGTAACACAAGAGTATCAAAGTCGCTTCTGGACGCAAAGAGCTCTATAGATCTTACCATAGACGAAGTGATAGCTTCAATGTTGAGCGATTCGGAGATAGATAGCCAACAGGGAATAACAGAGAAAATAGAAGGAAAGGTGACAAGGAGTAAGAAGATGTTAGTAGAGGAAAATATAATTGCAGATATTGAAATAAAGAAGGAACCAGACAGCGAAGATATCAAAATTACTTCCGATGGAGAGAATCTGGAAACAGAATCTGTTCAAAGTGCAATTCAATTGAGGAAAAGGTCGAACGCTTCGATTAGTCAAAGAAGTTTGAGAAATGGCAAATTACGGCAGTCGGATTCTGGCGTTTCCACCGATTTGGAACTTAAAAAACGTCGAAGATTAAATTCGGACGACCCTGTTAGCTTAGAGGTTTCCATAGACAATACTGCGGACAGTAATATCGATACGGAATCTTGTGTTTCTGAATCGAGCGGTAACGATTTTCACTTCGTTATCTTACCGGCCAAAGATGAACCTTGCCTGAAGCAAGAAACGTTGAAACACTTCGAGGACAGTTCTCAGGCTGGATCAGAAATAGAGAACAACAATAACAGTGATAGAACGGATAGAACAAGCGAGGTAGGGCCTACCCTTCGCTCGAAAACTAAAGCCAAAAGTACAGAAGTTGAGATAAAAAATGACAATATAAAAATTGAATATACCAGAATAGCTCCTAAAAATTCGGAAGTGCAGGAGGAGTTAAAGAAAGCGAGCAGTCTGGATCAAGTTAGAAAAGATAATATTTTAGCAAAACTCTCTGACAAGTCTAAGGGTCGAAGAAGTAGTTTAAATATAGATATGAAGAAGACGGTTAATTCGTTTTACGGTACGGAAAAGTCGGACGGAAATCCAAAGTCTCAGATAGATCAAATGATAGAAAATATCAAGCTCACGATCGCCAAGTCCATCGAGAGTAAAATCTTTGGACCGGAGAAGGGTCTTGGATTGAATAAGAACTTCGATGTACCAAAAATTGAAGAGATAGTAGCACCGCTGAGTGCCGAGTCCCAGAAATTGGGACTAGAGGAGAACACGGACGAGGATAAGTCTACGATTGCAAAGAATGAGATCAAATCAGACAGTTCGGAGAATTCAGTACCAAAAGTGGCTGACACTGCCAAAGAAATTGAGAAACTAGTCATGGGTGATATTGAACTAGCCGAAACTCATTCTCAAAATGTACAAGAAAGCGAGTCTCTTGACACTGATGCAAACAGCAACCCCCACCATAATGCTTCGGAAGTTGTCCATGCTACAGAGAACAATGATAACAATTGTAAAGCTGTGGAGCAACAAGAAGAATCAAATGAAATTCCTAATGCAACGGAGAAGTCTGAAAAGGACCTGGAACAAATTGCAGATGATGAGATAAAAATCCTAGACGATGATAAAAAAATTACACCTACTAGAAAATCGTTAAGAATAACCGATAGAGGTTCACCAGAAAACGGTGAAGCTGTTAAAAAACTAGTTAGAGTAATAAATAAAACAATTCAAAAGTCTGAAACCTGTGAAGGGTCTTCGGAAGACACCGATAAATATGTTTCTGAAGAAATCACTTCAAACGATATGCCGCTTAAAAACGAATCAATAAAGAAAACGGGCGCCTCAGAGTCTTCAACTGCTAACACGGTAGTTGCTTCGAATCCGATAGAAGAGAAAGTCACAGAGAAGGAAGTAAGAACGGACGAAACAACCGAAGATGAGGCTAAGGTTTCTACAACCATCGGTGAGGAATCCGATGAAGCAGAAACCTTGGAAAGTATCTCCAAGGAAGTAGAAAGATTGGTCGCGGAAGATCAACTTAACAATCAGTTAAAATCTAGCCCAAAAGAAACGCAGGAAAAAGAAGAGTTAGCTACAAAAACTCTAACAGAGTCTCTTGAATCCCCTGTTAAACTGAACGCAGCGACGGATATTGAGACACAGGAAACGACTCTTACCGAAACAGAGATGTCAGAAAAGAACAACGTTCAAGGAAAACCTCTTGGGGTAGCAGAGAATGCCAAAGAAGTTGAAGAATCTGAGAAAGCAACGCAAGACGTGAAGAATGACAAGAGTAATTGTCAAATACCAGTTACCTCTGATTCCGTGTCAAATTTTAACGAGAACACGAGTCCTGTTCCTAGCGATACGTGTAATTATACCGAAGACACGAAAAATGACACCGACAATAGTGCAAAAGACGATAAATGTAAGCAAGATAATAATACAGATAACAATAATACTACCGAGAAGAAAATAATTTTTTACAATAATTCGGAGCACAATGACTCAATCGTGATGAAAGAGGAAACAGAAAAATCCGATAATAGCATGGAGGAGCAAAAATCTATCAGTGATGATAATAAAAAACGCGTGTTACGAGCTCGTGACAGAACTAAAAAGCTCGAAAAGGGACAAGCATCGTGTAACAAAGAACGCAACGAGGGTGCTCCAAAAGTTAAGACGGAAGAAGAAGGTTCTCAGAAGTTGCAGAGCTCGCAGAACGAGGAGGACTCGCAGGATTTGGAGGAGAAACCTCAGGAACTGAATACAGAGGACACAGATGATACCCTAAACAGCACCGAATTGGATACGAAAGATCTGGATCATCAGGCTCGTACGAGACGCAGCCGAGAGGTGAAGAAACGTAAAGAAGATCATTTAGCAACCTTAAAAAATAAACGTCCAAAACGGGAGATCCGAAGATCCGATCAGCAGAACAAGGAGGAGACCCTGTTGGATAACGAGGTGGCCAAGATCAACGAGAACAATCGTTCCTTTTTAAACAAATTTGGAAACGGAGCAGAATGCGCGACGAATTTCAGAGGTTTCTCGGAAGGCGGCAGAGGAAGTTTAGAGAAACGTCAGGACAGCGCAGATAATGTGAGAAGCAAATCAGAAAATGATCTGATTATTGCTAAAGAGCCTAGCAAAGCAACCTGTGAGAATAGATTAGCTCGAAACTTGTCCGAAAACCATGCGATCAATCAAACAGAGAATATAGACATCCTGGATGCCGATTGCAAGCCTGCGAAAACACCAGAGACGTCGCAGAAGGACTCGGACGAAACGTCTACGTCCGGTGAATCCTCCAGCAGCGTTAATGTTACTCCAAAAATTTTGGAGACCCCGGAAGATAAGGCGAAGAAAGAGTCTATTCTAAGACTGCTCGGTTTGGAATCTCTGGAGAAGGCTGCTGAGAGATTGAGCCATCAGAAGGCCAAGAAGGAGCAGTACACGGGCACCCTCAAGACCGTGATCCGTGTTCAGAAGGAGAAAGAAAAGGATAAAAGGCGGTCTAGATCGCCGCTGAAAATGGTGTTGAAACAAGGTCGCGGAGACGGCGAAGGAGATTCGCCTGAGAACTTCTACACTATTCAGAAGGAGGTAAGTTTCTTGGGAATGTGATAAATTTCTGCATATTAAATAGGATTAATGTTTTATCGATTATTGCATTGGTGTGTTTTTTTTGTTTGTTTTCCAGTTTGGAACCAGTGGTTGGGGAGATAGCAGCTCTGGTGCGAACCGAAAGTTCTCTACTAACCACAGACACTCTTGCGGTAATCCTGGTTGCGGGAATAACTACATTCTTAATCGTTCCCTGCCCCACTGCTTTGTTAAAACACACATCCTCGTGTCCTGTACTCTCTGTGCCCCATTAGAAATCATTGTGAAAAGAATCGCTTGATATTTGTCGTTTACGAATTGGTCTTTGCTCATTATGGTACGATTATTTTTTCGATCGCAATCCTATTACTCTATAATATCAAGCAATTCTCTTATTCGCGATCCACCTGAGAAAAATCCTGCAAATCGTACTTGTAACAATTATACAATCTTCTCTAACAAGCATGCTATCTTGTGCTACCGCTTCGAATATCAATTACATGTACTTTCCAATTATCTTCCAACTAAATTGACCTCATTTCACCAAAATATCAAATTAAAACATGAATTCTATTTATCCTTGTATATTCTATAATAATCGTGGGTAATTGTTTTGTCACGACAGACGAAGATAATGAAGACACCGCACCAAAGGATCGTCAGTCTCTTGTCATTCCAGAGAAGTCCTCCTCCTTTTCCATCCACCCGGGACGCCTGTGCGCGGATGTATGTTGTTATTGCTTTGGAAAATTCGGTTCTTTGGATACACCGATGCATCTCGCTCAGATGAAATCTGACGAGAGGCGCAAGAAGATCTTGAACATAGAAAGACATTTAACTAAAGACTCTTGCTTGTGCGATGCTTGTTACCGTCATGTAGATAGAAAGGTGGGAATTAATTATATAAATCTTTCTAAAGCAATTTAAACGGTATTTAAGTATTCGATTATATCGTGCACAATTTTATTAATGTTCAGGCAAACACAAGTCCCACAAATATGCAAGCGAAGCCACAGAAACAACACAGGCAGTTGATGGTGTCTAAGTGTTCGGCTCGCGACTGTAGAGACGCTGCACGACATCACGTAAAACGTCGATGGTTGCTCAAGATAAAAGCTGGTCTGCAAAAACAGGTAAAAGTGTTATTATATTGTACATACTGAGACAAATGTGATGCAACGCATAGAACCTTGAGTCTTTACGCTAACAATTAATTATATTTTTCATACAGGTGGACATTGATTGGGAATCGAGTCAACACACGTCCATGTCGTTTTGCGTCAGTCATTACTCGAAGATCGAACGATTCTTGACGTGTGCGCTATGCAAACGACGATTAGCCAGAAATCACACTCACCAATTGGCGACTGCAGAAACCGATGAATTGAATCAGTTGCTCGGACAACAGGGAATCCCCGTAGTCCTGGCGGTCAGTACATTCGTTTGCAAGTTATGTCGTTACTTCACTCAGTTGCAACTGAAGTACAAGGACGTGGAAAACATGAACACGAATCACAGATCGTTCTTCAAGAGCTATCGGAAAAGGTACGATTTTCTGATACACTTAAAAAGCCCAATATCCGTATTTTTTACTCTTCTTATATCTCCAGAATCCTACACTATCACGATATCGAGGTTCTGGAAAATGAAGACGAAGATTCCCCTCAGAACCAGTCCAAGGACAAAGATAAGGACAAGGAGAAGCGTAAGAAGACCAAGTGCGCTACTCAGTCGAAAACGGGAAGCTCCAAGTCCCCGGATGGCACAACGAATTCTGCCTCGGAAAAGTCTACTCCGGAGCCTAGTAAAATTGAGAGGACCAATTCTGAAACAGATAATGAGAATCGTACCGCGAAAACAAACTCGAACGACGAAAACGTCGTGACAGACGTCCAGTTCCTCGGTATCGAAAACACCGTGGAAAAGCTGAAGAAACGCAAGCTGCTCGGCATACATTCGTACCCGACGTCGGACACAACGATAACTTGTGATAGCCCAAACGAGATGGTCGAAATCCTCGCAATGGACAAAGAGGTAACCTTGACCAGATTGCCAAAGAGACCAAGAACGAACAATGACATCACCCCGGTGGTGCAAAGACTGGGTGCTAATCCCTCCATTAGCGTACGCACCCTTTTCCCTGGCGAGGAGGAGATGAATCTTCATGCCAATATAGAGTTCACAAACGTTAGAGAGATAACGCCTCAGGGTTGGGAGAAATGTGCCACCATGATACAATACGATAGAGACACGAAGCTCCTCTGGCAAGAGTTGCAGAGACCATACGGAAATCAGAGCTCGTTCCTCAGACACTTGATACTTCTGGAAAAATATTATAGATCGGGTGATTTGGTCTTAGCTCCGAACGCCTCACGGAACGCGATCAACTACTCAACTTCCGTGCAAAACCGATTAATATCGTACGAGGGTCCGGAGAAGATGGACGAGCCAATAATGGAGCCGATCGCCTCGGAGTACAACAATTCTCGTCGGTTAAGTGGCGGTTACATGCTCGAGAGGGACAAGCATTCTTTACCGAGCACGAGTACTCCCAAACCACCATCCTCTACCAGTACCACGCACTCTACAAAGGGTAGTCCTTCAAGGGTCCTGAAATTAAACCCAGGGGTGTCAATAATTAAAAAGCCACCCCCTAATCTGCAACGACTGAATCTTCCGTCTACCAGCACCGCGAATGGTAACGTGAAACGGAAAGAAGGTCAGAAACTTCCAACCTCCACCGGTGGTAAAGTGTTTCAATTAAGCGAGCCTGACTTCAAGCGACTGCAAAATCTGAAGAAACAGAAGCAACAGATGCTAACAGAGAAGCTGTCGACTAGTTCGAGCGCTGGTACAGGAAATTCGAGTTCCTCGCCAAATTTAAAGTCGACTACGCAGTACCAGAAGGCGCAAATCGCTGCGCACACACAGTTCCAGAAGCACCTGAGGATGCAGCAAGAGATGCTGAACCGGCAAAGCAGGAGTGACTTCGAACCATTGATTTGCGACGTCCGCGCATTGGCGAACGAGAACAGTCCGACACAGAATCTGTTGCACAACCTGAACCTGCCGAAGTCTATTCAGGTGACGACTAAGACGTCCAACCAGATTCCGATATTGCCAAAAATCCCCAAGTCGCTGACGGTGATACCGCAGACGGTCACCAGACCAACTGAGAAATGAGACAGGCGGACAGAGTGTGGGTGAACAGTAAGTAAACAAAATGTAGATGTTAATTCTTTTAGACAAAAGAGCGTTAAGAATAGACAGCGTACACGAGGCTGACAGTCGATTATGATCGGAAAAGGAAAGAGACGATTGATTGTTCGTGACGAACTACTAGAGAGAATTATCGATTGAGTTTTGCGTTTCGACGCCGGTCGAGGGGGATAGAGAGAGAAACCGAGGATGCTTCGTGGAGGCTAGCCAATGCTCACCGTGAGAAGCGACAATATCTGCCTTATAGAAAAAAAAAAAAAAACAAATAAAAAAAGAACAAAAAAAAATAAGTGCATTCGAGAAGAGCTCTGCACTGCTCAAAAGAAAACAATTTTACGATGATACGTTAAATAATCGCACGCATTGTAATGGCCGAATGTTCGCCGACGCGCGTTCGAATCGTAATCGCACACGTGCATGCGTACACGCCGTGATAGTATATTATAGAAACGTTTCGGCGAAAAAGAAAGCGATACAAATTGGACAACAATTGCTAACGATGTTGTACACTAAGAACCAAAGCATTAGTGTGAAAAAAAAAAAACGGTGAAACACGGTAGAAATCTGTTTCCGAGGAAAAGTGCCTAAAAATGTGTGACGCGAATGAAGTCGTTAGTTTTTAAATGAAAGAAATATAATATGTTGAACGGACTTGAAACACACGCTATACATGTAGTTAAATATATAAAAAAAAAATATATATATATATACATATATATATATACGTACACGAACAAAGGGAAAAAAAAATAAGAAAAAAAGGTAAATGAACGATCGTTTGTACGAGGGCGGGGGATTTGACGAAGAAAAAAAGGGGGGTGAAAAAAATGAATCGTCAAAGTTAGCGCGCGAAGAGCTACGATTTTTCCCCTTTGTTTCTTCGTTTAAATGTTCTATCCTAAACTAGAACAAAAAATCAGTCGGTGAGGAGAACCGTTCCTCCTCGAGTTCTGTATGGGAAACGATCGAACGGAAAAAAAATACCCAATGTTAGAAACGACAGAGAAGCTGACGATTTGCCTTGGTGTTATTGAGTAAAAAAACGGTTCATTACTAGAGACATATCTATCCCACACGTTCTTCGAGACCTGCAACTCGAGGTCTCGTGAAGATCGGTGGCGCCTCGAAGAACGATTTGATATCGGTAGTTCGTTCCTTTTTTCGCGCGTCCCGAGGGAGATATAATCGATTCGCGTCGAGATGTCGCGTGTACACGCGTCCAAGTGGCGCCATGGTATAGATTTCGTTACGATATGTCCCGTATGCCGAATATATTTTTGACTACCTTGGAAAACGATACACCGCAGAATTTTAGGGGAAGAAAAAGAAAGACAGGGAAAGAAAGAAATAAGGGATGATTTTTTTTTTTTTATATCCATGAGTAATGGTGAAAGAAAATATACGCCCGAAGAGATTCAATTGTACATTAGAAAGAAAAGAAAAAAAAAAAAAAAGAAGAATGTATTTTGGCCTGCTCGCCAGAGAGGAGCATAATAATGACTTGTAATTAATTCTTACTAACCAGGGGGTGATCGTTAAGCGAGAAAGCTAAGTGTTATCGTGTGAATTGGTAAATACACTTCTATAAAGTAGGTGTAGACTTTTACGCCTCGAGCTTATTTATTACGTTACTATAATATCATTATATTGCATTGTACATAACTGATAATTATTTCTAGTTCGTAACCAATTATTATTATTATTAATAATTTTCATTATCGATAATTCAACTGCTATTATACGCCACGGCGAATTTAATCGTCGTGCAGGATTCCTTTATTAATCGTGTAACACGATCGCGAGTTCGAGAGGTTTGAGATTTCAAAATTCTTTTTAGGGAGAGACAGAGGAAGAGAGAAAGGATAATGAATGAATGAGTGAAAGACTAAAAGAGCGCACTGGAGAAAGACAGAGAAAAAAAGAGAGTGAAAGAGTCCGTTTTCTTTTCTTCTTCTTCTTCTTCTTCTTCTTCTTCTTCTTC
>SMSQ01023600.1:1819-67705 GCA_019453375.1 Ctenoplectra terminalis
TCTCTATCTCTCTCTCTCTCTCTCTCTCTCTCTCTTCGCCTCTTTCTCGTCCTGCTCGNCTCTCTCTATCTCTCTCTCTCTCTTCGCCTCTTTCTCGTCCTGCTCGTTGCTCGCCGCCTATCTTTCTTCTTCCGGCCCACCTCTCGTCAAACGTCGCCGAGAGCTCGCTCGCTCGCTCTCTCGGCTTTTTCGCTCACCGTGGCGGGTTTTTCTCTTCTTTTATTTTTTTTTATTTTTCTCTTTTCCTCTTTTTTTTTTTTTACAATGCGCCCCGTCGTCAACTTATTTTGTCCTCCATTGAACGAACACCGCTTTTCCACCACAACGAGTCGAATATAATTAACGGTAATCTTTGGCTTCCTCTTCGATGACCTTTGGATCTTTGATTTCGACGATTCGAACTGGAATTGAAACTTGGAAGTTCGTGTACGAAGGATCGTAAATATTTCAGCTTTGGTTATTTTCAAGGAATATTTTGTTAACCTACATACGAGTATTTAAATGAAAAGAATAGCAAACATTTTTAGACGAAACTCGAACAAAATATTTTGTAACGTAGAACCTAGGCGCTCTGAGAAAATAGGACAGTAAATATTCCTGTTTTCTGTTATTGTTGGGACACCCGATTTGTAAAAAATCAAAGGTGTCCTGAAAGATGAAACTCAGACAGATCGCATTTCTCGCGAGTAAACATCTACGAAATTGAATAAAATTCGCTTTTCGAAATTGTATGTACCTTGTTTCTTCCAAGAGGAAAGCAGGAGACGAGCAGGTAATTGGTCGCGTAGCACGACGCAACGAGGAAATTGAATTTCACGGTTCCAGTTGTAGTGGATGGCGAGGAACGGGAGCAAGGTGAAGAAATCGACATAGTCCGTGACACGCGGATGTTAAACAAGTTGGTCGCGTGTTCTGGCAAACACCGTAGCGACGACGACAATTCGTTTGCACGTGGCGCTTCGCGTGTTTACGCGTGTCGTTAGCGTAATCGAAGCTCCGAATAACCGACCTCGATGTAACTCATCGCGCGTGAACGCCGATACCGTGTCTGGCGTTCTCGTATGTTACGTCAATTAAAGGACGATCAAACCAACGCATGTTTCCGTTACATCCATGGGAAACGTTGCAAGTATCGATTAGCTTCGAGGAATCCGGCACGCGTCGAACATTGCGTGCAGCTCTGCAAAAATGACGATCGATTCCCTGCTACGTAAGTAGGGAAAAGATTTGAAACAGAAACGGAACCGTTACGTTTCCAACCTGATACAGAATTTAGACTATAAATATAAGATCGGAAGCGCAACGACCCCAAAGTTCTCGTTCTCCTTTAGAAGTTTCGATCGACCGTAAATTGGTGAAACGAGAAAATATCGTCCTCGATTGCGAAAGCTCAACGGATACGTCACGGCGAGACGGACAAGGCAACGCGTGCTGATTGGCGAGTACGTGCCTGAACCACAAATCTAGCCTCGTACAACCTTTCGTCGAGTTTCCCTGGCTGTGTCTTAAAATCCGACTCACGCTGTGGTCGATCGATCGATTGTTAAAAGTGATTAGCGAGGATCACTCGAGAGCTGCGTCAACGAGACAAATTGGTTTACTACTTTTCTCGTTCATTCGTGATCTCGTGGTCGTTTCGGGTAAAGAATTGTGAGATCGTCGTGAAATTATGAATTCTTTTTTTCCACGGCAATCGCTTCAGCGGAGATTCTTGGTTCGAGGGAAGAAGAAGGACCGGTTTAAATTCCATTAAAACGGCGGTGAGCAAAGTCCTGTCGGAAGGAAAACGATTATTATCGGCCATACGAGTCATCGTTAAGTCCTTAAGAAATATTCTCTGCGGCATAATATATTCCAAAGGGAGTTTATATCAAGCGGGCGCGCGCGTGAGCGCGCGAGTTATCCAACAATTTCACCGGTGGTCGGGAAATGGTAGCTCTGGAAATTCCTCAAACGGTTTGGCCAGCACCACCGTCACCACCATTCGTAACAGGTAATGTTGCCGGAAGTATCATAACGACCCATTCTCGAGTTCTAAGCCCGTCTCTAAATACTGTCCGGAATTAAGCGGAAACGACTGCTCGTGATTATACGACCGACGATCGTTGCCTGCTTTTCAACCGAAATCTTTAGGCGGACGCTACGTAATACCACGAGACTGTAACGTTCGCCAAAGCTAAGACTGGCTCTTTGTTTGACCGCTGTCAAGTAAAGCCGAAAACGTGCTTTACTTACGTCCAAATCTGCGTTCTCGTTACGAGGTTGATCAAACCCACCGAAATATCCACCGTTTGTAAGCTTTGTTAATAGGAATGAACCGTGTAAAATGTTTAAACAACGTTCCAGGAATCCCAGCTCGATAGCATCGACGACACTTTTGATGGAAATGTTGGAAAGGTCGAACGCTCGCGAAATTTGTCCGTCATCGATCACGAAACGAAACAATTCGTGGCAGAGGAAGCGATAGTATTATAGAGGAGGAAACAGCGGTGACGTTGACGCGCACCGACGTCGCCTATCTGTACAGCCCACTGAATCTCGCTTAATTTCAGGAAACCGTCCCCGCTCTTCGCCTAGTTTCAAAGAGAAATTATAGGTAAATCGATCCACGTGTCTGCACGACAGGATTCCTTGGGAATTCTCTGCGAACGGTATCGCGACCGAGATTGAAAGACGTCAGCGGTACCAAATTCTCAATCAGATTACCGCGAGCCAACAAATTTTCTTCCTCTCCGCCTTACTCGAACACGCGTGTACGATACGCGTACACTCTACACCTTCTGCGTTTTACGCGAGAAAATTGCTTTCATACGTCCTCGTGTTTCGACCCTTTCGATCCATACGAATTTGGGAACCCTATCGGTGAAACAGAACCAGTTGTACGGAGTAAATCGGTAAAGGTAATTCGACGGATCGAAAATCCTCGTTGGGTGTAATTGAGTAGTATCGCTTGGTCGAGAAGGAGAAAGCACAATTCGAACGTGCAGCGGTAGTAGAGTTGGAAGGCCAAGCTAGCGCGAAAATTACTAATAAAAGGAATAATTTTGGCGAAACCGGTGGCCCGCGGGTATTCGAATTAAAGCGAAATCGAGAGACGAGAAGAGAAAGAGCATAGGGGCGGTGGGAGGTGAATGAGAGGGGGGGGAGGGTACCTTTCGCGTTGGATAAAGGGTTCGATCGACGCTAGTAACATTCCTGCCGGATCGTACGATAATTGAGATTAGGGCACTTGGCCTTAAGCCTTTCGAGCCTTCGACGATCGGCCAATCCCCTCGATAAGCGTTTATTATGAACGAGATTCTCAAGATTCGCGACTACATCGCCCTTGGCTTCGTCCTTTTGTCCTCTCTGCCTCTTCTCTTTCCCTCTTTCTCATTTTCTTTCTCTCTCTCTCTCTCTCTCCCTCTCTCTCCCTGCTTGTTCTCCTCTCGGGTTTCTCTCCGAGGACCAATTTTCTCCGAGTTGCGAGATTTCGCCGGTAATTGCTCCTCGATTTCACCTACGTACACACAGCTTTCTATTGTTGCATATAAGCGTACGTTCTCTCGTGTGTGCATACGCGAAGGGAAAGGGCGGAGAAACAGTGGCAAAGGGAAAAGGAAAGAGAGGGAAATACGGAGCGGGCATGGGGAAGAGAGAGCAATCAGTGACGAACTCTCGAAATTGTTCCGACTGATTGCAATTAAGAGGATACCAAACCACCATCGACGTCGCTGCTTGACCGCCCCGTATTAGCATCCAGAGAATCGTGTACCTCGTAAAAGGGATCAACCTTCGAGATGAAAGACAGACTGCTAAAGCTTCGAATAGAAATTTGTTCTGTTTCGATTGCGAATCTATGTCGCTTGAAAATGCGAAACACGCGTAGGAAATAGAGGATCGAGAAGACAGAGTGGTAAAAGTATCGTTACGGTTCGAATGAATTGCATTTTGTAGAAGAAAATCCAAAGTAATATCGTGGACGGTATACGTGCTTGGAAATCCTTTNGGTTTCTCTCCGAGGACCAATTCTCTCCGAGTTGCGAGATTTCGCCGGTAATTGCTCCTCGATTTCACCTACGTACACACAGCTTTCTATTGTTGCATATAAGCGTACGTTCTCTCGTGTGTGCATACGCGAAGGGAAAGGGCGGAGAAACAGTGGCAAAGGGAAAAGGAAAGAGAGGGAAATACGGAGCGGGCATGGGGAAGAGAGAGCAATCAGTGACGAACTCTCGAAATTGTTCCGACTGATTGCAATTAAGAGGATACCAAACCACCATCGACGTCGCTGCTTGACCGCCCCGTATTAGCATCCAGAGAATCGTGTACCTCGTAAAAGGGATCAACCTTCGAGATGAAAGACAGACTGCTAAAGCTTCGAATAGAAATTTGTTCTGTTTCGATTGCGAATCTATGTCGCTTGAAAATGCGAAACACGCGTAGGAAATAGAGGATCGAGAAGACAGAGTGGTAAAAGTATCGTTACGGTTCGAATGAATTGCATTTTGTAGAAGAAAATCCAAAGTAATATCGTGGACGGTATACGTGCTTGGAAATCCTTTTAATATGTTCGCACAGGGAATGGAATAATTTTCAGAGCCAACGTTGGACGCGTTTCCGTGGTAATCCGGGTCGAAAGCGATCGGTCACGGAAGCGAAAGAGACTCGCGTGAACGTTTCATTAATTGAAAACGGCTGGGCTCGGACACGTAAGTCGCCTTAGTCGAAGAACGGACAGGACAACATCGATTCGGGGTTAGCTTTACGTTGAAATTAATCCAAGTGAGCCAAAGTTAGATCTGACTCTGGCTAAGCCGGGCTTTTTGGTGACTTAGTCGACCACGTGACATCGAAGCTTCGTCTTACTTGCAACCAGATATCCGCGCGACGCACGACTCAAAATCCCCGAATGACCTTTCCCTTTCGCAACGTTAACTCTTATCCATTTCCCGTAAATTCTAACATTTGTCGGATTTAACGTTTACCTTAACTCTGTCGAAAAAGAAAATAATAATAATAATAATAATAAAAAAGAGCACCTGTTCGACGAGTTCTCCGAAAACTCGTATCTTTACGGTGACGACATCGCATAAGTGGAATGCAGACTTTCGACAATTTCAAGAAAACCGAATCTTTATTGACGCGCAATCTTCCCACAGTGGAAGAAAAGCTTGGAAAACATTTCGTAAATCCTCGACTGTGAGGAAGATATTTTTTCCATATAGTGGAAGTAAGAGGAGCCGAGAATCTTCGTGACCCCGCGTTAAGACCGATTAGCGATCTAAACTTCGATGAACTCAGAGTTTGGATCCCAGTGGGATATGCGATTTCCTCTGGTGGCTCTCTTTGGAAATCCCGTTAGACCATCCTCGAGGATCGACGGTATAAGGACCGGTTTATCTTTAGTACCCTGGCACCAGACGTTTTTTCGCATGGAACTCGATTAAACTTCCATTGCAACTTTTACGAGACGTTGCGGGGGCTTAGGAGGGTATACGATCGCAAACTGTGTCCGCTTTCCAGACAAAAAAGAACCAGTAATCTGCTAAAAACTAGTAATTGATTAAAAAATTGCAACCTCCGATGGTAACGCGGACAGAAGAGAACAGCAAAACCAAACTGTCTGCGTAATTTAGGTGAATACCGCGTCCTGAAACACACCGCCACAAATATATTTCCCCGTTGTTCCAAGAGAACAGAGTTTCCCGGCGCAACTTTAACGAGAAACCGTCGACGTTTTCGAAAAATATACGATCGCGAGCAACCGTGACAGCCGCCTCGAGTAAATCGTCCTAATTGATCCGAGAAATTATCGTAACGATGCAATTACCCGCGACTACTACCGGAAGAGAAGTTACATCGCGTCGGCTGAAACACCGTGGAACATTCCGAAAGAACTATGTATCAATTTTGCATCGGATAAAGAAAGCTACGAGATCGTTGTTTCCGGAATCATTAAACAAACCGTTCGACACGATTCGCTTAACCCTTCGGCTTATCGAAAGAATCGATCACTTTCGACGCGTCTTCTTGCGTCTGAAACCATCTGGACGCTTTTACGAGAACTTTTATACCCATACCGAACACCTTTCTGTCATTCATTGTCAGTCGCGTACTCGTATGTTCTTTCGACGTTCTTCGAAACTCGGAAGATGCTCGTATAAGATCTATTCGTGGATCCTCGAGCTACGTTCGCAGCGACGATAGCGCTCTCATGGATGCCAATAAAATGCAAGGATCTTTGCGAGTGCGTCGCGATAAGTGCAATAACCGTGTTTCATCCTTTGTTATTCAGCGCAACCTGTTTCACGCTGATTTCCGGACATTTCCAACATTTCCAACATTTCCAACATTTCCGACATTTCCGACATTTCCGACATTTCCAAGCATGTATTTTGAGATTCCACGTATCGCCGAGGAGAATCCACGGACCGATCCGTGGAATAAACGGAAAGGCAAATATCGAGCGTAAAAGCACGCGTGCAGAGCAGAACGTTCCTTAGGTTATGGGCTGGAAAGGCGCGAGTGGCTAGGGTGGCTGATTAAACCCCAGGTTTTATGGGCATTACGCGTCTCGGCAAAATACCTTCCAACGTATAAGTACACGCACACGCTCGCAATGCTCCAATCTATTTACATACATAAATATACCTGTATTATGCATGACACGTACGCGAAACGATGGTTGTGTAGCAGCGAGCACTCCGTAAACACCGTCAGTTCGTACGATTTTCTTTCTTACGCGTTGCCCCGCGCTCCATTTCAACCCGGTCTTTTCCCCGTGCAACACAAGCTTTCCAAGCTTATCGCAAAGTTTCTCGGAAAAGTTTTAGCCAAGAAAGAGGCTGCGATTGTCGCCGAAATCTTTGATGTCGCGACAGCGAACATCTTTGCCGATCTTTTGAAACCTTGGTTATCCAGAAACCCAGGCGAAAACTTTGGACAAAGTGACGCGTTCGAAATCACTGCAACGGCGGTCAGTGTTCCTCGCAAACAAACGACGCTTTCCACGCACGCTTTAAGAGATTAAGAAAAATCTTAAACTTTAATCACCGACAGCGTATACAGCGACTCCCACCTGAAACAGGTCGCTTCCAATTAATTTTATTCATTAATCGTGACGATACGAAAAAAAACAATATCTCGTATATAACTCGGATATTGTGTCAAGTAGGTGATATATAAAACAATTAGGTGTCATTTTTTAAGTGGAGCACCCTGTATATGTGTTATTGCTTAGTTAAGAATTAAAAACGTTCGTCGCAGGAGGTTAACGAGCGTGCCGGTGTTTTGCCCCACTTACACTGGCGTGCAGTAGAGCACAGCTGGCCAAGCCGCCCCAGAAGAATCCAGTTTTGTTAATTATCCGCCGAAAGCAGCAGGTCAACTCCCACGCTCGGTCACTATCAACTAAAACGTCACGTGCGAGAAAGCAGCGGCCGCGAACACGAACCAAGAATTAACTTGCAACATTTCTCACTCCCTTTTCTCCGTCAATCTGCTTGGTGCAGCATCGTTTCGATTTAGATTACAAATATCAATATTACTCGTTGACTCTTTCTACGTATAATATATTTGGAAAACCTGACTTGGATAGCAAGAATCGCTCTGTTGTTACTTCCACTAACTGGTACTGTGTACTACTTCCCAAACAGCTTTTTCTCGTCATTTTTATAACACAAATATTTGACTCAACCTTAGAGCTAACTAGAATCTACGTAAAGCGTTTCCAGAAACTGATTTCTCTAGGTTGTGTGTACGGTTTACCGCGGAGCGTTGCCGGTTAAACAGCAAAAAAAAAAATACAGGATAGTAAATAGCTAGGGTGGATTGTAAAACAGTCCTCGGCTGCGTACTCTGTCGCACAGTATGACTAATCATTTGCTGTAATTTGCATTTCTTCGTCGGCTAGCTACGCGACGAATTCCAGTACAGCTCGAATTGCGAAAAACGGAAAAGGTTTCGGGTTAGGTTTACAAATGTCCGACAAATATTTCTAAACGAAGAGAAGCGCAATTACGAAAGAAAAAAAAAAAAAAAAAAAAAAAAAAAAAAAAAAAGAAAAAGAAAAAAAAAAAAAAAACGGAGAAAAAAAAAAAAAAAAAACGGAGAAAAAAAAAAAAAAAAAACGGAGAAAAAAAAAAAAAAAAAACGGAGAAAAAAAAAAAAAAAAAACGGAGAAAAAAAAAAAAAAAAAACGGAGAAAAAAAAAAAAAAAAAACGGAGAAAAAAAAAAAAAAAAAACGGAGAAAAAAAAAAAAAAAAAACGGAGAAAAAAAAAAAAAAAAAACGGAGAAAAAAAAAAAAAAAAAACGGAGAAAAAAAAAAAAAAAAAACGGAGAAAAAAAAAAAAAAAAAACGGAGAAAAAAAAAAAAAAAAAACGGAGAAAAAAAAAAAAAAAAAACGGAGAAAAAAAAAAAAAAAAAACGGAGAAAAAAAAAAAAAAAAAACGGAGAAAAAAAAAAAAAAAAAACGGAGAAAAAAAAAAAAAAAAAACGGAGAAAAAAAAAAAAAAAAAACGGAGAAAAAAAAAAAAAAAAAACGGAGAAAAAAAAAAAAAAAAAACGGAGAAAAAAAAAAAAAAAAAACGGAGAAAAAAAAAAAAAAAAAAATGAAACGGAGAGAGAGAGAGAGAGAAAAAACGTGAAACGAATGTAGCTTAAAAAAAGTGCTCCCTTAACTGTACAGTTCATTTAATTAGGTAATCACAAGGAACTTGTTATCCGGGGAATAACTCTAGGCAAAGTACGCTTCTGAATTGAAGTTTCTCGATGACAACAGTTCGGTAACTAATTCAATTAAGAAAATTGTAACAAACAAAACTCGCAAAGCATTCCTGAGTCGCTTGTCGTAACGAATTTTTTGTCTTGTTGCGTATGATGCATTATTCATACCTCATTGTTTTCTCGTACAATTTCAAAGCCACGAGTTTTTTAATGATTTTCCAATGAAACAATCCCGAAAGCACGTTACTCTCTGATCTCGAAAAATCTTTCGGTCCGTATACTCGTATATTAGACAGGAGGGAATCGAAGCGCTTCTAGGCAAAGGGTAAGGAATAGAAACGACAGGAATAATAGGAAAATTTGCGTATCTAATTACAGAAGAGGGAATTGGAGCGTATCATTGGATCGCGACACGGGGTTGCTCAATTGTGCCTCGAAAAGCTTGTCTACCGTTTCATAATGATTATTATCACGCCATTGGAACGTTCCGCGGTTACCTGTTTATTAATGTATGGATATATTACGATTTATTCGCTGGTGGAGCAACGATCACGCGATTATTACAGGGTCCATGCATCGTTTAATTATGACCACGATAATTTTAAATAAATTATTGTTGTTCATTTGTCAATCCCCAGTTCCTCGTAAATTTCATCGAGCTCTGACTGAAACGGCACGAACGCGCGGAATTTGTTAATTACGTCGGTCGTTTAAAGGTCGCGCCGTTACGCTCTCCGTACGACCTTGTTCTCCCCGCATCGTTCCCACTAACCGTCTCGAATCGATGCCTCTGTTCCAGGACAAGACGCTGGAATCGTGTTATCGCCGCTGATAGGAGTAGTGGTCGGAGCATTGGTCACTCTGATCCTGATCATTCTGGTGGTGGTGGTACGCGTACGCCGAGAACGAGTTTCGAAGCCTCGGCACGAAAAACCAGCAGAACTCAGCGAACTACCGCCGCAACAGTATCCGATGCAAAATCCTCAGCAAACCGTGGAAACCGATCCCGACGTTATTCCGAATAAATTCGGTAAGTTTCCGGAGACCAAAACGCAAAACTTGGCTATCGTCGAGCCAAGGTGGGGAACGAACGATCGGCGGTCGTGCAAACGATCGATCGCCGGTTTGGATTTTCAAATAATGGGCAGGAAACGTTCTCGCAACGTGCAGTTAATCTAATTGGGCGGGTTACGAGCGCCGCTACGATTTGTAGTAGCAGCGTGTATAGATTTTATTCAATTACCGTGGCTTACACGGGTGCTGGGCCGCAACGCCGGCGGTATTTCATCCCAACAAAAGAGATCGAACCACTGCGCCAGATATTTTCAAAAAACATTTTTCATTCATTGGTTCGAAGCACGATTGCGTTCGATTCGAAGGAAAGCCGATTCGTTCGAGCGTCCGCGAAGTTGGTGCCGTTTTCCCGAATACTTTCACGATAGTGGCACTACTTGTTTCTTTTCTTTTTCTTCTTCTTCTTCTTCTTCTTTTTCTTCTTCTTCTTCTTCTTCTTCTTCTTCTTCTTCTTCTTCTTCTTCTTCTTCTTCTTCTTCTTCTTCTTCTTCTTCTTCTACGAAAGAAAAACTAACTTGGAATTGGTTAGGAGGCGCAATTTTTAATATAGAAGCTTCTTTAAAATATTCTTGCTAAGAAAACTCTTGTTCCGTAACCCCAAGTTAGTCATTAACTTCGTAATAGCTCTATATTAAAGATTCATACAAGAAAAGAAACTCGTTTAACGATTACAACATCCTCGTTGCTAAAAAATGAAACCTAACGACCCGCTGACATAAAATAGCTTTTAGCCTAAGTCATTCCTGTACATGGGGTATCGGCACGAACTTTCCGGGTTGGGTGGAACGGCGTTCCAAATCGAAACACGAGAACGATGGAGTATAGAGAGAAAAAAGAAGGTAGAAAAACGAGAAAAACGAGAAAAACGAGAAAAACCGCGTTGCTAATTGTTACAGGAAGGCAACTCGTTTCGTTTCATAACGTTTCGAACGAATCCCATAAGAATTGTCCCCGATCGAATGTTGCAGAGGGCAACCTGGTGGAAGTGAGTCCGCCGAGTTATCCGGGTGGATATCCCCCGGGACACTGGGTCACGCCCGGACCTACGCCAAGCATAGACGAGCTTTGCCACAAATTCACCGGAAGACCGACGGAGCTGAGGTTACCAACGAGAAGCACGATACCGAGTTTGCAGAGCATGGCCATGACGGGTGTAATGATAGGCGGTGGACAGAGTGGCGGTGCGATGCTCGGCGGTAGCCAGGGTGTCGTCGTCGCCGGCGAGTGTTTGGACGGCGAAGCGATCAAGAGACGATTGATGGCGAACAGGCTTCCAGAGAGCTGCGTCTAGACTTTGAGCTACGCGTTCTTCATCTAAAATCCTTTCCTGAAAGCTTCCGATCGTTCCTCGCGACGCGACGGTTGGACATTGACCATTGCAACACGCGCGATTTTTAATTATTCGCGGCAAACGAACTTACATGTATCTATTACGAGCGATTTTCAGCGTTGTACGGATCAACTTAAAGACAATCCACTGTAACGTTGCGAGTAACGGAGTTACAGGCGATAAGCTAGCAGGAATCGTCGATTGGATAAGTAATGGGTGGAACGTGAGCGCGCGACGCGGGCTTAGATTTGTCGGGGAAACTTTTCAACCGAGAAAAGGTATCCGCCAAAATTGTTTTCTAAACGTTTTCTCTATAGTCGAACAACATTTTTTTTTTTCTTTTTCTTTTTCTTTTTCTTTTTCTTCTTCTTTTTCGTTTTTGTTTCCTTTTTTTCCTCTCAGGAAGAAACGAAAGAAAAAAAGAAGAAGAGGAACGGAACGCAGAAGGAAGAGGAAGAATCGAGCTGGAAAAGAGTTAGATGAAAAGTTGCCGCTCTCGAGTTTTACACCTGGGGAAGATGCTCCAAAGTTGTCTTCTTCTGTCTTCGCACGTCGACGTAACTTTAACCCTCCCCCTGTTACCGTCGCTCGCTTTCGAGTTCAATGATCTTCGACGCTGTCTTTTCACATATTTCTTCCTCGCTACGTGATTCACTTCACGGACGCACCGTGCGAGCGTAAGTAAAATTATGAACAGATGGCTGCAGTTTCGAGTAACGTATCGAGTAGACGCGACATTTGGCCAAACGGTACATCGAGTGCCCTATTTGAATTTTTATCCGGCCACCGACCGACAGTATTACATTAACGCGATTCGTTGCGATTAGACTTAGAGGGAACAGCTTTGAAGGAGAAACCCTCGATGCCGAACGACCGTTGTTGTGCTGCCTCTATCCCCGTCGAGTTACCGATCGTGAAATCGACATAGACGTAAATAAACCCGCGGTCTTAGCCTACCGATCGAATCCTCTAGACCTCGAGGCATTAGGCCAAGAAACGCGAGAAAAGATAAAAGGTTCTCCAACAACTCATCTTCCGGTTACCCGCAATGAAGATGGATGGAGGAACCACGCGAGAATACACGATGGAAATCAGGGGAAAGAAGAAAGAGGTAAAGGAATAGGCTGGGGGAATGAAAAGATAACGCGATGTTACTTTGCCGAGTTGTGGGGAGGAACGTGAAGCGTGGTATCGAAGCTGATCGATCAGTTTCGGCGACGGGAAACATATTCCTAGCGGAAGTAGTTTGTGCGATACACGATTTCTGTGTTGTAACATTGTTGACCTATTCGTTCCATTATTTCACCCGTGATAGTTCCTTTTTTCCTCGATTTTTCGGCCGTGTACCCACGCAACACGATTTTACCATTGCGTGGAATTGAGAACGACCTTTGATTCAACGAAAATGTGTTTTAAAGGACGCGATAACGAGTTAAGCACGAATCGACAATAAGTTGTGTGATCGGGGATAGAAACTCGAAGTAGAAATTGGACCGTGTTCTGATGCGACTGAACGATGCGTATATTGTGACGAATCAAATGGAATTTCAGAGGAACGGTCAACGACCAGCTGGTCACGGATTCGTATAAAATTAACGTTTTAATTTATCGAGAAAAACGAGGGACGCTTTGTTCGACCGTAGACGATAGCTGTGCTGAGAGGTCTCGAAACTCTTTTCTATCCTTATTGCCATCGTTCCTTTTCGGATTCGGTATCGTTTCAGACCTAACTCGAACACTTTTGTAAATATACTCGGATGTTCGCAAGCTCAAAGATCGAAGGATGAAAGTTTGGCACATTCTGGTTCAGACTGAAAGAAATCTTAACAATTCGACTGCTCTTCTGATTTCATTCGATTCTCGCGACGAGCAGGAAGGAAATAAATGTAGCGAAGAAACTCGAGGAACCTTAACACTCGAGTGAAAAATTGAATTTATAAGGTCAGAAAAACCGGGCTTCCACGTGACACACTTCGCGACGAAGCTTGACTACAAAGCTAGAAGTAAAAAGTGACAAAGTATGTTCCTAAAAGAATGAAGTGACGCGAACTTCGTCCAAGACTCTCGCTCAAGGTGGTTCATACTTTGAAAGTGTAAAGAAGAAGAGAAACAGAGTGCAAAAAGAATAAACGTTAAGCTATCGTATGCGTAACAAGTTTGAACAGTGCAACGTTGTGGTTGATGCGCGATCGAAACGCTAAATAATGTCGAACCAAATGTCGAGTGTTTCTTTCGATGTAATGAATTTGAAGAAAAAAAAAAACAAAAAAAAACAAAAAAAACAAAAAGAAAAAAACAAACAGGAATAATGAAACAGGAAAAAAAAAAAAGAAAAAAATAAGAAAAAAAAAAATACTAAAAATCGTTGCTCGTTAGTTAATGTCGTACCGTTGTACATAAGTATGTATCGTTAAAAAGTTTCCTACGCGAGGAAACCGAGCTCGGGAACGATCGTACGAACGTCGTCGATAGTTTCGATCTTTCTCGTTGCGAATTAACAGGAATAATCCAACCGAATAAAAAAAACAGGAACGCTCGTACCCCAGGAAATCGAAGCGATTCGAAATGACGCTCCCCGTATCGTCGTTCACGGAACTCGTCGATTTCTCGTTCAAGTGACAGGTTGACAGGTCGTTATTTCCGAAAACGCTCGACGAACAACGATCTTTGTTAATTAGAGTACATACGCGCTATCCTCGCCACAACATAGAATTAGTCGCGCTTTCGGTATCGGATCGATCGCCTTTTTCTATCGAACCCCCGAAACAACTCTCGTCACGACCAATCGTCGCATCACGAACGAAATTGCGACGCTTCGCGTGGAAACAACCGACCTGATCGACGCGATCACACTTTTTTCACGTCCATGAACATTAGCCTAATGTATTCGAGTGTCAATCTGGCGAGAATCAATTTTCAACACACGCACAAGCCGAGATTCCGCATCAACTTTTTTCCGCTCAACGTTTTATTTCTCTTTAAGAAATAAAAGAAAATATGCATTATATATACATTTTTTTTTAGCTTTTTTTTTCTCTTTTGGTTGCTATTTCCCTTTCTTTCTTCTTCTCCCTCCTCCCCCTTTTTTTGTTTTTTAAGAAACGATCTGGTATAGATAGAAAAGTTCTCGGCAAGCGAACAAACGATGTGCCAGCGATCTGGTGCAAGCGATTCAATCGAACGTAAAAACGAAATTTAGAGACTAACGAATGTACATAATCAGCATGATGCAAGGTCCGCGTAAATCGACTATATTTTAAGTTCACTGTATAGGTGATTTCATATCAAAACTCCATATCGTCTACTAACTCGTATGTATATACTACATAAAGTTTCGATCTGAATAAACTGTTTAACTGTCGAGAATTAAAGCGTACTTTGTAAATTACCTTCCCCGAGGGTCACCCTAGCTCTTACGATATTTCTTCGACTTCGGTTACAATCGAATTAGAAGAAACAAGTTTGAAAGTTTCGAGGAACGTCAGGATAAAAGGACAATGAGACGATCGCGTTTATTGGACCAACGATCGCTCGGCATCCAACTAGCAGGACGAATCGATATCCAACGGAAAATGTATCGCGAAATTAATCATCGACCCTTGATTAAGAGATATTAATCGACTCTAAATAAGAGGTTGGAACTGCAGCGTTTGGTCGTTAAAGCAAAGACCGAAACTATCGGTCTTGATAACGACTCGCCGATCGTAGAGCACGTAGCTGGCAAATGGTAATAAAACTAAGATTAACTCGCACGATAAATTTCGGCAAAAGGTTCTTAAGAAATCGCCTTCCGTCGAGGCTACAGTTTCGAATTAACAAACTATACTCTCTCGCAAAAGGTTTCCCGATTGATTTAGCCGGAAGAAGAGAAAGGGAAACGGGAATCCGTTCGGCTCTCGAAGATATTCAGTCGGGTCGAATGATCCTGAACGATCTTGGAGGGGTCCGTTAAAGTATCATTTAGCATAATCCGAAATTTATAAAAGCTTACAAGAGGAAATACTTCGCGAGGAAATCGAAAGAAAAATTCAACTCGAGTATCGAGGGTTGCGCGAGGGATTGACAAGATCGAATTTTCCGATTAGTACGATCCTTCTTCGATTAAGGGTGGCTTTGCTTCCTTTCGAAGAAACTTTTTAATATTATCTATGCAACGCGTTTGAAAAGATACGGTACGATTCGTTATGGGAAACGATTGCTTCGCGGTGAAAATAAATTCCTGGCTAACAAGACACAGACGGAAGCAGTCTGAAATTTTACAAGTATATAAGGAAGCACCATAAAAATCGCTTAAGATGCAAGTACCGTAGGAAATCCCTAGCGGGCCCTAGCGTGTCCTGAGAAAAAAAAAATGGAAGCAGCATGAACGGAATTTTAATCCATCCTTGTATTTCGTGTGCTTAGGTATATCTCTGTGTACGTACCGTGAAGAAACGTCTGGAGAACACCTTTATCGACGTCCTCGACAAAGGTAGCGAGAACACTTGAACGATCGTCGTCGCGGTCACCTCTTACGAGGAACATTTTTATTCTCCACAATTTCAGGACCACCATTTTATAAAGTTATTTGCGCATTGGAATTTTTAAACCTACCAGACGGGAGCAAACGATACGACGCGCAATATTTGGCTTCTATGATTTAACAATGACGAATGTTAACTTTCTCCCTTCGTATCTGTCGTATCATCGGACGGCTTATCCTCGGATGGTTCGACGTCAGCCATGATACCTCGAAGCTGATTCCGCAGCGTCGTCGACGCGTTCACGATACAATTCATTAAGGTAAACACAGCGTGATTGTATTTCTGTACCATCGTGTATTTGAACTCGCTTATGCGAGGCAACTCGATCTGTGAACGCATAACAATTTCTATTGATCAAGAACGGAAGGTGTATAGTTAACGTTGGTAAGCTGCGATCCATGGCGGGTTATTATGTACCTCGTTGTCGTTGTATTCGTTGGACAAAGCGGGCGCAATCGTGGCCATTATCCTACGATACAGGTCCTCCGCATCGGCACTGCTTCCCCACAAACCCTCGGAATGCGTCCAATAAACGAGACCAGCTGCGATACTACTCTTTAGGAGAAGAAGCAGAGCGCTGCACAATTTTTGGCCAATCGTCTTTGGCGGTGCCTTCTGAGGGCAGTCGCAAAGCTACGGAAACGTACATTTCTACGTAACATTACTACCACTTGTATCGTTTTCCTTAAACAGAGTACCACGTTTGCATACGCGACTTAAAAGAATATCAATATTTGAGAATTTTTAAGGACAAACGCGGTGTTCCCTTGTATCTTTATATTTGCCTAGAGACTATAGAAACTGGTGCGCTGGATCCTTGTTTGCTATCACAGTGTCAATTTTAACGGTGAAACTAAATATCGAATAAATCTTTGGTTATACGTTGAAATTTTCAACAAACGTGTTCATTCGCGTTTCAAAGGATCGAGCTAACTTTATTCCAATTTAATGCTGAACGACGGAAAGAAAAGGGGGGTGGGGAGAGGCGTGAAAAGAAGCTCGTAGAAAGAAGCAACATTTTTCGCGTTTACGAAATCCTCGAGAATATCCGACTCTCTATTCGACGAGTAGACCCTAGAGCCTGCTAAATGCGACGATGCCCTCGACTCGTGAGGTCACGTACGTACGTGTCCGTAACAAGTACGCCAACTCCAAACTGTCCTCCTCCATTAGAGACCCATCGGTGTCGCTATACCTGTGTACACCGGACTGTCAGGCTAATTCCAGGTAAACGCAACTACGTATCGACTAACCAATTCCGTACAGGTGTGGAGGTACCATCATCCACTGCTGGGACACGTCAATATCGCGCAAAGACGGGTCGAACTCGCAGCACGAGAACGTATTCCCGTGGTTTAACGCCAAAGGTCTCCTGTTAACGAGTCAACCTAGTCCGTCAACCGAATCTCGTTAACGGTAAATACCCCGTTCCAATCGGTTCCACGAAAATTTCAACGTTCGCGCGAACCTACCCTCTGCGAAGTCTTGCGTGGTTAAAAATTTTCGAAACTCTTTCTCGAGTCGCTCACCTTCGGAGGACAAGTTCTTTGCATGTCTCTTCGCGTGCAGATTTTAACGGCCACCGGCCTCGGAGTCCAATAAGACGAGCCTCCGCTCGTCACGCTCGGACAAGGCTGCATCGCTTCCGCTTGGACCAGCTTCTGGATTCTTTTTGGTCTTATGCATGTCTCCGGATTGGACAAGTTGATGGTCTGCGCGACACACTTTGTCCCCCTCTTCATCGTTCCTTTTAGTTTCCGATCGAAACCTCTTCCTCTCGATACTTCACCGAGACGAAGAATTATTCGGCAGAAATAGCAAGTCCAAGGACAAAAGATTTTTCAATAGGGCCGACCGCTCTTCGTCGAGCAACGAAAATTAAACGCTCGATGAACGAGTTTCCAGCCAGTCTGTGTGAATTTTTTACAAAACACGAGACCGGCGATCCGAAAACGGCCAATTTCCATGCGATTCGCCGCGAGCCTGTTTACGAAGTTACGAAATTTCGAGGGATTACGCGCGTTCACTTTGCATCGTATAACCTCGAAGTTTACGATGTTACGAATTTATCGAGGGAGGTCGTTGACTAGCAACCAGGAGCGTTCCCTTTGTACAGCATCGAAGAATTTTGCTCGACGGTTCGCCAAACGAGATTCGAAGCTTTCAAATTTTTATCATTTTCTACGTTGGTACATGTCGCGCGAATTTTGACCGACACACGGACAGAAACTTCAGAATTACCTTTATCCTTCGTTCGATACGAACGATAGTTCGATTTTAATATCCAATTAAGCTCCAACTTCGCATAGAACGTTCCTTAAAACAAATATTTCTATTCGGTACCATGCACGTGCTGTTCGAGTCTCGTCAGCGAAAGAGAGGACCCGATCGACGAAGAAAATGAACAGACGAGGAGAAGAAACGAAAAGAAAAATGGCACGGGAGAGACGTTGCAGATAGGACGCAACGTATACGAAGAAGCCCGGCGGCGTTACGTATGGCGACCGTTCAGTCAAGTTTCGTTCGCGAAATCCTCGTTCGGTTCTTCCTCCCTTTTGCTGGCTGCTGATAAGAAAGAAGATATAAAGGAGGCGAGATTACAACGACGGAGGAATAGGAATGGAAAGGGCTATAAGAGGGCTCGGTTACTTGATGAAACGTAGTTTCTAAGGAGAACTCCACCGCTACTTCTCCGTTGCTACACGTTTGTCACGAGCTTCGGTAAACTCGCGATTTCTTATTCGTCAACGCCATTGGAAAAATGCGTGAAATTTTTATTCCCATTACAACCCATTTCTACATCGTTCGTGTTCACGCACTCGACCGGTCTGTCCATCCACCGTCCTAAATATCGATGCATTTTTTCATCCAGGCGGCAACTTTGCTTCAATTTTTGTCGAACCGTCGAACGAGCACGAACGCGTGCCACGATAAGATGCGCTTTGAACGAAAGTCAAACGTCTACTCGGCACGGAAAAATGAAGCAAACGTTGCCAGGATATGTAATAAATACATCGACGACGTTAAAATAGTAGAACCGTTCGAACAGAGTAATCGAGGAAGACGTTTGACAACCGGTGTCGTTAAAAAGCGACTCGAGGGAAATTTGTTCGCGGTCGCGAGCGGTTTGTATCAGTCGCTGGTCGCACGATGCTCCGTTATTCTAGCGACATACATCATTTTTATCACGAGATTCCACCGATCCGATATGCTTATTAATAGACACCCGGCACCCTTAGAGCTTGCTCGAAAAATATGACCGGTAAACGGTGCTAATTCTAGTTTAAAAAAAAGAAAACAAAAAAGAAGAGAGAGAGAGAGAGGGGGGGGGAATAAAGGATCTTGTGAGAGGAGAAAGAAGAGAAAGACCAAAAAAAAAAGGGGCAAAGAATGAAAAGATCGATCCCGTTGTACGTAGGTAAGCACAGTTATCTTGCTCCGCCAGGGTAAATGCATTCGTTCCGATCGATGGGGAAATAAATCAAACATTAATAAATCAACTTTAACATTCGAAGCATCTCGTTTTATGACCGTTATGCTCGTTCGATAAAAAGACACCGAGACGGAATCGCATCAAATATCGTTTCCAATAAAACAAATGAAATTGCCAATTGATCAAATATACTCGACAAGCGTTCCCTTTTGTCTATCGACTCATTCCTTGTTAAGGGAGCAACGAGTCGACCTTATAATAGTCTATCGTGGTAGTGGGAATTTAACGTACTTTTTTCGGAGCAAAATCCGAGGACCCTGGGGCGAATGCAAAGTTCGCCAAAACAATTAGCGGAGCCCATGTAACGTTTGCATACGGGGAAAAGAGGCTTTTTACGTTGCCGTCGGTGCTGTCGATGTTTTCCCAAAAACGAAAACTAGAAAAATGGTCTGGTCGAATGCACTCTCGTCGATCTGGAAATTTACAGATTGAAAAGAAGTATCCAAATACCGTGGTTCTTTGCACAAACGTGACGTTACGGAAGGAGTAGGAGTTCCTCGTTGAAGAAAGGTTCGAGATAGACCGGTGAAACCGTAGTTGGATATAGCAAGTGCAAGAAAGGATGAAGAAGCGAAACAGAACGAAAAAACGAGGGAAAAAACGAACGAGTTTTGGCGCTCCTGGAGACCCAGTAATTACCTCGAAAAGGGAACTGAGAATCGGACTATAACTCAGCGAATAATTAATTTATAATTAAGAGGCACCGTGTAATTCACGGAACTTTTGAGAAAACTGAACCTACCGACGGATATCTGTCTTCATCCTTTACCGTTGCGAGTCTTGAAGGAGATCATCAGCCGACACGATAGAAGCTAACGACTAATTGAAACAGCTAGCAACGCAACATTTTCAGCAATCGAGCACCCTTTCACGAGCACGAATCATGTTTACTACATTTTTACGAGAGTAATTAAAGATACTTTTTTTTTCGAGTCGAGCATCGAAAAAAAGTAAAAAAAAAAATCAGGGGAACGCATTTGACGCGAACTCGTTAACGCGAAACCAATGCCGAACGAAAAATAGAACGGTAAAAAGAAAAATAGCGTGTAACGTAACGCGAGCATAGGAAGATAGAAGTGGCTGATTTTCAGGCAGTCGTTCGGAAAGCGTTTAAGCGGGCTCTGAACGCGTCCAAGTGGATATTTCACCGGGTAAATCTGGGTGATGCGGATTAAAAGCTATATTATCGTTTCTTCGTCGCGACGGCGAGCGTACGCGATAAAAAAAGGAAAATATGGCCAGAAATGGATATTGCGAGACGATAAAGGGAGATTCACGATCGCTTTCACTCGATGGGTGAACATTAAGAAAAGCATGAACGGCGAATAGGTCGTAGACCTGCTAACGAAGGTATAGATAGAGAGTAAGGAACGAAGCACGAAGGAAAAGGGACCTCGGGAAACTAATTTTCGCGATATTAGTCTTACGAAATTGGTTATTGATGTTCCATTCGTCCGCCGATAATGGCGGACGGAAGCGATTCTCCGGTGAAAGGTCGTAAGTCCAGGAAGGTCGAGGATCCTCGGGTCGCGCCATCCTTGCTCCATCGTTCGTCCTTCTTAAAGGAATTGCTTCCTTAACGGGCGTTAAATCGACTTTCTCGTCCGGTCTTCCTACCTTTGCGATTGACAAATATTTCGTGGTCGTCTTCTCCTTCCAGTCTCCTGTCGCGCTCTTTTCCTTCCACGCTCTCTTCTTTTTTACCCTTCTTCACCCTTTTTATCCGGAATCTTGCTCCAAGTACTCCGCTACCTCCTGCTTCCACCTGGACGAACGCTTGCTTGGCCTTCTGGCGTTCCGCCAACAATCCGTACTACTCCTAGCTAGCCAAGAATGCCCGAGGAAAGGAACCGAAAAATCGATAGATTCGTCCGACGACTGTCCACGACGAAACAACGTTTTCCTTTCTACGTCGTTCGGAAGTTATCGTTGATTTCATTCGCGATTCGAATTCCTTCGAGAAGTCCAGCAAATTTTCTCTCTCTCTCTCTCTCTCTCTCGAAACACTCGAGAACCGTCGCAAAGGAATTCTTTTGGAAAATTAGACTTGCAATCGATACGATCGATACGCGGTGCACGGTTTAGAGTCGTAAAGAGCGTTTTGCGGAAGACTGATAGCTAGAAATTTCGATGGAGATCGATCGGTAAAAATGATCTATTACGAAGCGTAGTTGCAGGGAACATGGAACGATGCGGTGTCGCATTTTGGACAAATCGTAATCCAGGGATCGAGCAACTCGACGTTCGGTTATTAAGTCAGCCGGTTACGCGAGGACGTCCTGGCGCGCGTATGATTTGCAGCGGTGGCGTAAATTGGAATTAGTTGGATATTTCGAGTAGGTCCTTCGTTACCGATTTCCATCGAGGACTCGAACAAACTTCCACGACCGGAGATCCCGAACGTTTCACAGTCGTCTCGAACCTACCGAAATTCTCCGGAACACCACCGACCATCTCTCTCTCTCTCTCTGGTTCGTATTCATACGTGCTGCCGTATGAATACTCCTTAAAGAGGAGCAAGCGTAAGACGCCAGACCTGGTCGATTAGGGTGTTCTCCAAGTCTCGTCCCAACGTGGCAAACTTTCAAAAGAGCCGGACATTGTACACGGTTGGGAACCTTCTACCGCTAAAAGTTTAATCACGTTTTCGCAGTCTTTGCGGATGCTCGTCGAATTAAGCTGCGTTAAGTACTATTGACCATCTTTTCGAATTCGAAACTTACGTCACGTTATGAACCGAGTCAAAACGGAAGCTAGAAAATAATTTACGCTCGATACAGAGCTATTGGAACACGGAACTCCCTATACCAGGAACGTTGGAAAACATCCGTGTGTTCGGGCACAGTAAACTCATGGTCGACGAGGGATCTAATGTAAATGTTCTATAGATAAAATCGAACGCAATATCGAATCAAATTAACCTGATTCCTTTCATACGCGCCATTAGTACAGCATTATTTACAATGTACGCGATAAACGTGCAATACCTCAAAAGGAAAATCATATCTCTGTCGAGAAGATTAACCGACGAGGTACTTTCGTGGACGTACTGGTAAATAAAGGCCCGTAATCATGACCGTAATCATGACCGTAATCCGGATCGCGAAACGATAACGATAACGAAAGCGAAAGAGAGAGAAAGAAAATGGGAAGCCCATGAAAAACGCGATAGTGCTCGCGCGGCCCGATGTCGGACGGCGAGTTTGAAAGTTAAATTTACGAAGGGGACGTTTCACGGTTGCGCCCTTTAAGGCAATATTCAGGGCAAAGTACGCGCTAGTAGGCCATTACAAAGTTATAATAGTATAGCAACCCTCTTACGGTGTTCGGAGCTCCGACTAGGCACGGCATTTTGACTTTAAAATGAAATAGTCGGCGAACGCGCGTGCTCCTTCGCCCCGCAGTAAACGTATACAACCAAACTTCCTGCTTCTTTCGGCCGACCATTATACAAAGTGGAACGTTTTTCCGAAAGCCACGCTCGCCAAGTAATTCCTAATGGTCCGTGTAATGCGAACGCTTGGCTAAACGACTGGCATCTCGCTGTCCGGCCTTCTCCGAGATTCTAATTGCCGCCTCTTCGCTCTCCTTCGCTACTGCAACCGATTCTTCGCGGATCTCAAACGTTCGCGTCGCGTTAAGGTCCAACTTGTTGCCTGCTTGCTCCTTGATTTTTGTTTTTTTTTTTATTTATTTATTTATTTATTTTATTTTATTATTTTGTTTTTTTACGGAAAAACGCAAAAGCGATTAACAAGAACTTGAAGAGATAAAAACGCATTGTTGATACCTTGTTTTCGAAAAAGATTTCATCTTGATTATTTTCGAGACTATTTCGTGTGTTAAATACCGCGCGACAAAACCGAACGCAAATGCTTTTATTCCATCGAACGTTTCGAGATTTGTCGTCCGGTTGACTTTCGATCCGACTGAAAATGCGTGTTGATAGCGTCGAAACGAAGGAAAGCCTCGTAAAAAAGGGAGAAACTTTGCAAAGAGAGATATCGTGTTAGTCGGTGAAAAATACGCGTTTCTGTTCCCTCTCGTTGACAAATCCTAAGATTTCAAGTGGAAACGAAATATCGCATTGACATTATCTGATTGTACGTACAACAAGCGCTTCGCTGGACTAAAAAAAAAAAGAAAAAATTAAAAAAAAATTAAAAAAAAATAATCGAAAATATGTATCAGAGACAGTGAGAAAAACATCTATACAAAAGCGTTCGCTACGCGAACAAAAGATACGCTTACTCCCGAACTTGTAGAATTCTTCGACGGTAAGACAATTCGAAGCCCACCGGTTTCTGGAATAGAAACGACCGGTACCGATAAAACGACAAACAAAGCGAAACATTTAGGTGAGAGACCGTGGGAAGGTAGCGGTGGGGGACCTGTGACTGGCATACGTATAACGACGTTCAAGGGACCAGCAAATTCATCTCGCTGTTGCGAAACTCGGTCGTTCCACGAGTTAGCTCGCGGACGACGACACGAAACGAGATTTAAAAGTTCTAATGAAGTGCATCCGGAGCGGCCCGCGTACGCATACAACATTTGAATGCGACTGGATCGTTCTTTTCCCTTTTTTCTGCCGTGTGTAACGCGAAAAAATATCTGTTTCGAGTGTGCGCTAGGTAAACCAAGAGAATACTCGATAATCATCGTGATTAAACAGTTGCGACCGCACACTTGAACCTAAGTTAACCCGTCAATTTTTTTTTTATAAAAATGGAAAATTTTCAATTCATTCTTTAAAAACCGTAAACTCTTGGATCCAATACAAATATCCCGAAATTAAATATAATTTCTCGCAGTTTATAAGTTGTTGTAGTAAGTTTCAATTTAACTAGCTATTTTAACAGCTCAGAATTTTGATTAGAAACGTAAAACAACTACGCATCGATTCGTTCGTTTCATCTTGGATCGGTAACGAATTTTTAAAGAAAAGGCTAAAGAAAAGGCTCCATATGTCGTTCAAGTTAACGACCGTGCGCGATAGAAATGTAAGCCGGAGAATCGTTTGAAGCGGCAAGGAAAAAGCAAGTCGCCTCTCTGAAATAGTGATAGCAACATGAAATATATGCATCTGCGGTAGGTCGCGGGTTAGGAAGGAGATATTCATTTCACGCGTGTCTGCGTATAAATGCGAAGGTACATTCAGGCCCGTATATCATCCCTTTCGAAGGACTTTAAATCAGACCGGGGGCTGAATAACCCACCGATTCGAAGTTCCCAGGAGATGCACGGAATTTTAAATGAAAATGTGCTGCCGCTCGAACCTTTGATACAGCGCGGATTCTCGAGCTTTTCCCATCAAAGTTTCGGCCCTGCTCTTTTTACCAGTGACAATTTTTACGGGATTAACGGGATTCATTTTTCGTCGCGAGTCAACGAATTTTATTCAAACGTTCAAAAGTTGTCACGAACAATGATTATCTTGATCGAGTCAAAGATTCGAATGGAAAACCAAGTAACTATTTAGGTCTGGAAAACAACATCGAAGAACAGAGTGGCGAACCGACGGAGAAAAGAAATTGAAATACCAAAACGGACACCTTTCCACGGCCGATGAAGTTGCATTAATTACAGCCGACGAATCCAATTAAATCTAGAAGCATCGTCGGTCCAACAGAGACACCACCCATCCACCGCCATTTTGTGGTTCAGCGTGAAACCAGGGGATAGGGTTGGTAGCAACGAAGAGTACGGCGCTCGGGGTAGGTCCAAGGGTAGGATGGAGAGCTTAAAAATATGATTTTAATACCACTGCTCCTGGGGTCGCCGTATATCACGCTTTTGTCCGCCTACTATTGTCTCTGCGCCGAACTCACACCCTCTCAAAACCGCCGTCCCCTCCTTCCAGCACCTCCACCCTCCTCGACCCCTCTCTATGCCATCCACCACCGACTGCCTCCCCTTTCGACGGACCTACCTCTGGACTGACCCCCTTTGCCCCTTAAACCACCCTCTCTGCGACGTGTCACGCGTGGACACCGACTACACCGACTACACCGACTACACCGACCAAAATACGCGTAATTGAAAATTTTCCAATGTACGATCACCGAAGGAAACACAGGAAGGATCGTGCACCAAGTACCTGGATGGTCTCTATTTCCACTTGTTAGGCTTATAGTTGGATTAAAAAAAAGTTTCAGACCACGAGTAACCTGTGATAAAAGGAACAAGCACTCGAGTAAGGTGAAAGTAATTCTAGTAAGCGCTACACGGTTACGTCGGTTTCAGGAACTCACAATTTGTTTGGATAAATAGGAAATTCCAGTCCGTTAAGGAATCGCTGGTCAAGCTCCGGCTCGAACATAGAACGACATCGATGTACAAGAAACGGAGTAACGGAAAGTGGATCGGTCGAATTGTGCACAGTGTCTGGCGCGATGTGCAAAAAGGAAATCGATGGGGTGGTTCTCGAGAGAGGTCGGAAACGGACGATGTTCGTAGGGATTGGGTGGTACAAGGCGAATGGCAGGGGCAGGGATCGAGGCGCTAGACGACAGGTAATTTGTTAATTTCATTATAATGGAATTCCGTGTTCTCGCTTTTATACGACGTGCAAAGGCATTCGAGCGAGCGATAAATAATATTAGCCGAATCGGAACGTTTTATTTGTATTATCCAACACCCCTTCGTCCTTTGTTCCCACATCCTTCGTTCTCCGATTCTCCTCGATCCAAGAGTCTCTTTCGATTGGTTTCGTTGCGTTGACAAGAAGAAAATTAATATGCCATTATATCTTTATCCGTCTCGCTATGATACTGTCAAGCCAGATATTACTAGCAAATCTTCCAAGGTAAATTTTTCTTGGTACTTTTCTTTCGGCGGCTAACAACTATGCTGAGTATTTTTATTAACCAAAATAAAAGAACAAACGCGAAACACGAGTAGGCAATATAACAAAAGGGCTGATGAAACCACAGTCGAACAAGCACAAAACCTTTGGAATCCCTTTGCAGCAGTTCTGGCATTAAATTCTCTTGGAAATGAATAAAAATTACATCCGCGAATCTCTAAATTCCTCGGCCGCGTACCAAGCCGAACGAACCTATACAAGCAATCTTTTTAGCCGGAGTTCGCTTTTGGAAGATCGTCGTTGCTCCACCACCATAGAAAAGATTAACCGGATCGGCTAAACAAGGACGTCTCGTTGCTTCTTTCCAAAAATTGAAACGATAAGACGAGAGGAGAACGCGCGAGTGAGTTAGCACAACTCAAAGGTCTGCGTCTCACTGGACCGTTTTAAAAAGAGGATTTCAATTATATAATTCAAACATGGAAATGCGCGATACAATAGAAAGATTATGAAACGAGAGAAAAACAAAATCTCTTTCGAACGTAATATCTTTGCGATGATCGTTAAGCAAATTAAGGAACGGATGAAAATGTCGTTGAGGAATGTCTAAGCTGTTGTTTGGTAAAGCAAAGTATTAGCAAAGCGAGTGTAATTGCTTTCCTCTTTCAAACGTGAAACAACTATGCGAACCTTTGTTCGATGGGAAGCTCGAATAATATTGTTGCATTCCCTATAAACCGTTACAATTCTTAAAGAAATCGATCGTAATACGTTTGTATCACATTTGTCAACGTGATTTACAACCAAAGGAAACGAACGTTCAGCTTACAAAGGAGAAAAAAATAAATAAGAAAGCTCGAAATACCCCCGGTAACGCAATTTTCAAATTCATCTCTCAGATAGGAGGTAATTTTCAAAATGAGTTCCAACGCAACGATGGCGCAAGATCAAAGCTCCTGATCTTCTTCTTCCGATAATCGTGTTAGGATGATGCACCATGCACGAAAACTCGTAGGAGAAATTGCGATACGTGAAATAAAAGGGTAGCCCGAATCAGTAGACATTACGTCGTTTGATGGCACAAAAGTTGCAGTCTCTCGCTCGAAATCGTGGGAGAAAGCGTGCGTTGACGCATATCGGGGAATCCGAAAGAGAAAAAAAAATGAGATGGTAAATGGTGACACAACTGTGAAAAGGCAGAGTCAAAGGAAAACCAGTTTTGATCGCGACACGCAACACGCAACACGGAAACTTTTTCGTAGAAGGTTTTGAAGTTTTTCAAATGAACGCGCTTTCTCTTCCTAGTTCCTCGTTTCGCTCCAGTTTTTTCCAGCTTGATCCAATCAGAATATGTTTTCCCGTATAATTACTCTTCATCGGAATTAGCGGATCGCTGGATACATTCGGTCACTACCATGACAAAGATTCCTGAAGAAAATTGTTACGAAAGCTCTTCAGCGAATTGATAATTACATTTCAAGTAAAAGCACCGTGTTAAATTAGAGCAAAAAAATGAAATTGAGGAAAGGAAAATGTAAAAAGTTTGTAAAATAGAGATTGATGGAAAGCCCTCTTGAGACGCGTGCGATAATCGGTCATGCAACTTTCCACTCTCGGCTTTGAACGGTGCACCGTGAAGGAAGGAAAGAAGTTACACGATACGCTAAATGCGTATACATATACGTATCGGGGCATTACAACATATGTATGTTACGTATACGAAAGACGTTTCGGTATGCATTCCGTATATTCTTCGCGACTACAGACTTCTTAAAACACGGTAAATGGGTTTCTTCCTAAATGAAAGTAATTATAGCTGGTATTATGTGGCACGGCTGGAAGAGTCCATACCGCGTACCGACTCTCCGTTTCATTTCCTCTGAAAACGTCACGTTCGTGTTAGCGGGAAGATGTTATCTGTAACTCGCAAGGTAAAACTATTCGGGGCAAAATGCATGTGACGCTATCCACTCTTAATCTCCCATTTCACCCTCTGTGAAAATGCAGTTCCGTTACCCCGATTCGCCATTAAATATTCTCTCAAAATTAACCTGTATGTACAGATGAGTCGATGGTCGCGAACCAACATTTACAGTGGCAAGCAAAATTTAGCCTCGCAAATTAAAAAGGCTCACGATTATGGTCGGACGTTGCCAATTAGACGTTCCAGCGCATGGAAATAAAAGATACCGTACCAACCCCAAATAAAAGAGAGAAAAGTATGCGTGGGATTCGCAGCATTCGTACCGGATAATCTAATCGTCCGATGTTGCGGAACTGCGAGAAAGAACAAGGAAATTGTTCGAGGAAAATCCTCTAGAATTCGCAGTTTTTTGTCGCCACCTTCCCAACTCATTATCCCTTCGTACATGCATTTTAATTCGATATCGAGAACCATAAGAGAACCTTGCCTCGTGGAAACACCACCGTCTGGCTACTTGCTCTCCTTCGCAATCGAATAGAAGCCGATTCAAATAAGAAAACCAATACAGATGGAATGGTATCTGTTGGAGAATACCATCTATTATAGTTGATCGGTCTAGTTCTAGTTCGGACAAAAGCAAAAATAGAAGCAACTGCGAGATGATACATGCGTGCAAACCGAGGCGAGGCTCGTCACGCCTCGGTACGCGAACTAATAGGCGATTTGTAGGGAGTCACATGGTCGTCGTAGGGAGTCGCATGGTTCGTTCGGAAAGGGTGACTCTGCCAGTGCCGAGACTATAATTCTGCGTTATCGGCGAGTTCACGGACCAACGCATCCCTTCCTCGAAGAGTAGCTGATCCTACTCGCTGTTCTCGCCCCCTATTCTCTCGCCTCGATCACTGTAAATTGTAGAGAATCGTACGTTATCAACGCGATCTACTTTACCTAAAATTCTTTGTTTTTGGTTTCTTGGTTTCTTCGTTTCTTCGTTTCATCGTGACGTTTCTTCGATCCATCGAACGGGTGATCACCGCGTATTCAAAACGTAAAACCCTCCAATGCTTCGAAGAGGTGAAAATCCGAATTCCGAGAGCATACGCAACGAAGAAACTTGTGATCTTAAACGACGCAAGACGACGCAAGACGATGCAACGAAGCAATCTCTAGTTGGAAATGATTTAAGGATTGTTATCGGGAAACGAAGCTGTAGGTCAGAGCGTCCACGTCAGCGGGACGGATCGTATCAATTTGATTTACCCTTGCGTTCCGAGCCGACCTTAACTTCAGCCTGCCAGCATCGAGCTCGTTCCGAAGGATCTTCGAGCATAGTTGACCTGGGTGGATAACTAGCTAGCTGGCGAAGATATTTAGCTGAACGGGTCCGATTCTATAGCGAATTCCGGATAGGCCACGACACGACCATGCCTACGCGTCGGTACTGCCGATGTATCGTCTATCAGACTAGGTTCACGCGCGATTGCCTCGAGGGGCAATGACGAGTGATGAATCGGTGATTAAGATGAGCCATCTTCCGTGAACGCGTTCTCGCTGCGTCTCTCGACCATTCGATCTGTCGATCGATCGTTTCGCTTCCACGCCCTGACCTTTTCCTTTTACAATTAATCGACTCGTTTTCGACGGTGCACAACTCTTGATCCTCGTCTAGCTGTCCATGAATTTAAGGTCCGAGAACGATCCACAACCGATTCTAGCATCGATAACCGTCATCGCAGAGGGCCTAGCGGCTTGAATTATCGATCCAGGGAATACGGAAAGACGATAACGACAAAGTTTCCTGCCAAATTGGAAAAGTCCTGCGGTAATCGTATAAAATTGGAGGGCATCGTGCCTGACGAGACTACGCTGCATATATGTATATCCACAGTTTCTAGTCAGAGTGTACTACCTGTACGTGGATCAGAGAGTCGAGTTTATATCCGAGGAGTGACACGGCTAAAGTTTCGTACACAGGTCGGCCTGTGCTCGATCTAGGGGCTGACTCGGTTCTTAGTTCGGTGCCACGTATCAGCATGCAAACGAGGGACGAAACGTTCCGAATAGTTTCAACTTACTAATGTCGAAGATGGGAAAGGTCGGCAAGACATTGCTCCTCTTACCCCAACCACCAAGATCGCTCGACACTATCCTCTGGTAATTGCTCCGTCGACGAACTCCTTGTCATCGAAACATCGAGAAATATCGGCACGATACAAAATCTCGAACAATGCAACGATCGTTAGTTCCCTCCTTCTATCCTGAGCAAAAAACGATAAATTAGTTCGCTGGACGAAATATAATTCAACGACGAATACTTGGACGTTTCGTAACGCACGCTCACTTTCCAATTTTCCCATTTTCCCTCATTCCGAATCGAAATCTCGAAAAAATTTCGCTCACAGTTTGATTCGCGTGCGACGAAGAAATTAACGGTCCAGCAGCGACCCGGTAAAAAGTGAGAGAATTTTCGTTCGATGAAAACCATCCTTTATACGATAGGAAATATTACGCAGGATGAATTTATGGTCAGAGATCGCCGCAAAAGTATTAACGAGGCGGGCAAGTTTTGGCTCGACGAAGAAACGAAAACGTAACTTACGAACGAGATAAAAGCTCGCGTCGCGGCGAGGACATCGTTAGAAAAACCGGCTAGAACTCATCGTGACGGCCAGGGGAAGAGAATTCCATTTGTTTTGTGGAAACCCGACGCCTACGCGTTCTTCTTTTATCCCTTTTCGCAGAGGTGAAAATAAAAGGGAATAATAATTAATTGTCAGCCATTCTCTCGGCTGCATTTTACGAGCAGCACCTATTCTGACGCTTTAAATTAGCAAACTCTGTTAATTCCCAGGAACGGTACGATCAAAGTCGAAAGAAAATTTTCGCGTAGACGATCGCGGCGACAATGCTTTCGCCGATGATGCGCGATACACGAGGGGCAAAATTAGTTTCCGCAATGAAGTTACAGAGCGACGGGATAAAGAGCGTGATGGGGTAAATGAAAAGGGGATAGGGGAAAAGTAGGTTGGTCGAGGATCTAAGAAAGTTACCATGATCAACGTCGCGACGGAATAACAATTACTTACACATCGCGCTGTCTTTAAGAGTCAAAGGGATTTCCCGAGAAAGTGTCGAAGACGAAAGCGTGTTCGGGGCGAAAGCCAGTGCTGAGACTGACTCGCTTCTTCGTCGGTTCGTCGTCGCTTCGTCGTCGCTTCGTCGTCGCTTCATCGTCGCTTCATCGTCGCTGAATGCGTTGCGTGTTGCAAAGAGAAGACAGAAACAAGCTTATGCTCGACTCTGAACAGGCAACTGATCGAAGCTCAACGACTGCTGTAATTTCATCGATACGCGTGAGGCCTAGGAGTCGTCAAGTTTGGCGATGTACGTATCGATTTGCAGACGGAGGCCGTATCTCTGGAAACTCGAACAATGACGACATCAAAATGCTGTTGCACCAACCTCTCCATCTAGAAAGAATATAAATTCATTACATCGAATTGTTCCCATTTCTTAACGTATTCGAGAAAAAATAAATTGACCTTTTAAATTCCTTCATTCCTGTCGAAATTTCAAGATCCACCTGGAACCCTGCTCAATCGAATCGGACGATGTCTAGCTAAACAGTTCCCGATCTTTTGTTTCGTTTGTTTCTTTCGTTTCTTTCGTTTCTTTCGTTTCTTTCGTTTCTTTCGTTTCTTTTGTCTTCCGGCTACTCGTAGACGATCGGACGCTGTGACCCCTTCCACGAAGCTTGGAATTAGATGAGACGGTCGACACGGAACGTGACGTTTCAGTCTCCTCGAGAATTTTAATTTCATTTCTTATCCGTGCGAGTAAAGGAAGAAGAGGGTCCAGAGAACGAAACGAGGAAGAAGATTTAGATGGAGAATCAACTGCGTCCGTTTGTCTCGACGTGACGAGAATAGATTTTCACGGACGACACTGAGCAAAGATGATTACACCCTCGCAAAGAGTGTTCAACAATCCGACGTTTTCTCACGCACCTTCGCCTTTTCTCTTCCTATAGATTTACACTTTCGCGAACCGCTTGTTCCTCCTAGGTACCAGCAGTCATCGGTTTCTGCAAACTTTCTACCGATCTTTCCTTCGAAACGGTACCGAACCTTTTCTATTTCCTGAAATTCAGATTAATTAAATCATCGCTCGGAAAAGTAGCAATCGATGGTTGATGGATTGCTTTCTTCAAACGTCGGCCAGCATAGAAACGAGGAAATAAGGAAAGAGGTCAGAGACCGGCACGAAAACGCGTTCAACCTCCGAACTGGCCAAGTGCCATAAAAGCAGGTACACGTGGTCTACGAGATCCTTCGGTTTCACGAGAAATTTTTATCGTTACAGAGAATGTTGCCGAGAACAAAGAGCAGCCACCTATTTATAACACTCCTCTCCTCTCCTCTTGCTTCAGCATAGAATGCTACGTTATTTTATTTCGCCATAATTCAAACTTCTCCGCTGTTTCTGTAATAGTCGAGTGGGTTACAAACACGGTGCTTTTGTCTGCATCACCGAGACACTGTATTATCGCGTTTTAACACTTTTAATCAACATAACGAACAAGGATTGAACAAATTTTATTCGAATGTCATCATACGTTTTGTAGAATGAATAATAACTGGTGGATTATAATGAACCGGTTTATATAATAGTTATACAGCACTCCAGTATCTCGCGGTCCAAGTACTTTTACCGCTTTACAAACTAGATTCATCTCATTCGTCTCGCCGTTCTAAGCAAATTAAGATAAAAAAAAAGAAAAAAAAAGAGAGAAAAAAACAGAACTGTGGTTATACACGTAACGATAAGTACATATTCGAAATTAATTGGTCACCAGTTAATAAAACGAAGGGAGGAACGTTGGAATAGCAGAGAATGAAGATAAAGATGGACGAATAATCAAGACGGTGGTTACGAAGGAAGAGAAACAACCGCGGCAGATGAATGAAACGGGAGTAATGCAACCAATTAGTAAGAATTAGCATCAAGCCGCCGGAAACGGTGATGGGGAGGGTGAAAAGGCAAAGGGGGTAACTTGCATTCTCTCATCCCTTCGCTTTCGTCGGTAAAATAATTACCGAGCGTCTCTTCACCCTCATCCTCCGCCTCCGCCTCCGCCTCGGTCGCCGTCCCGCCTCAAGACTCCGTGCTCTTCCACCTTCCCTCTGCTTACGCTACACTTTCCCAGTTAAATGATTTCCGTGAGTTTTCTACCGGTGCTAGATCCTAGCCTAGACATTGCTCTCGCTGCTTCTCTACCACTTCCGCTTCCGAAGCTGCTCGAAAAGCTAAAGTAATCCTGACGAACGGTCACAGCAGGCAAACGTTCCAGTATTCCTCTATTCTCGACACGAAAACTGTGGAACGAGCACGGCCCGAGAACCTTTCGAAGTCGCGTTCGGTGAAGCGGCTAATTTGTTTTCCTCCAAAGAAACAATGTACGGCTAATCCAACTAGCGAGTAATCGCGAAGAAATTATAAGTAATGAGCAAATTTGTTTTGGGAGAGTTAAACGTTTGCTCGCGATTGATCGTGGTTATTTGTCAATTCCCTACTCCGATTCGCCTCTTCCATGAACGATTCCTTGGCTTAATTCGTCCGCTTCTAGAGAAAATATCGAGAAAGTATCGATCTATTTTATGTCATCGAACGATTTTCTGCATTTTCAGAGATACTTTGACTTTGAAACAGGTTCGGTGGCAACCGATAACGCAATTACGAGCGAATCGCGTCAAAGCGCGACTCTTTCTCGAAATATATGTGAGAAATAAGGAAAGGCAGGTGCAGAGGGAAACCAGGAATGCTCTGTTCAGCTACCGTCTAGGCGAAGCTGGGTAATTTGTTTCCTTAGAAGGGGCAATGTACCGCTAATCCGTTCCACAGCTGGCGAAATTGTTGACTCTAATAAATGTGGCTCGCTTTGTTGCCAACCCTCGTAAAGAAGATGCGCCTTGGAACAGCGAACGCGATTCGATGATGCTCGAGGAACGTAACAACGATAATCGTGCTCATCGACCAAAAGGTAGCTCGAACAAGAGAAATTCAGCGACAGTGAATAAAACGTTTTAGACGCTAATATTGCTACTTAGGCTGCATTCGAATGAAAAATACAAAGATCTTTTAATTAATCTACTTATTCGTTACCCGAAACCTAAAGGCGAATTAAAATTTAACAAAGGGAAAACACACGAAATATACCTACAAACATCCTTCGATTTGGCAGACTTTCAAAAGCAACGCATTTCACCAAAAATTTAAATTACAGACAGCTTGTTAATTAATTTCTATTATTAACCACGACAATGGTAGTCGAAAGAACAATAACGAAATACGAGAAATGCTTTCGCGTGGAGAAATTCGGAACAAATCGAAACTTCGAAAGAACTTACGATGTCTAATTCGACAACAAGATGAACGAATCTCAAGCTTCGCTCGAAGTATTCGTTTTGTGTATCTTTTAAGGAGAATAAAAGATTAAAGTTACGGTAGTAACTGTAAGAATGGAGGATCACAGATTCGCGCTACGACTCGATTCCACGAATTAATAACCAACGTGTAAATCTAACTTGTAATTGTAAGCATGTTTACTGAAAATTGAACTCGTACGGTATACATATAACGTAAGCAATATAAGCGATAAAGTTACTCGACTCGTTGTCAGTGGTCCTTCCTATGTTTCGAACAGTGCGTGTTTCCACGAACCGCTTATACATACTATCGTAAGTCATAATTGAACGGACCAAGCAAATCAATGGTTACTTTAACAAAAATATCTCGGAATAATTCAGAACGATACTTCGCGCTGATCGAACGTACCAATTTATTCATATACCTTCGACTGGTTATTAACCACAGCCTACTGATACGCTATCGTTGCAAATTAAACCGATCGACTGTGCTATCTCGATTAATCGTTATTAAACCATCGAGTCATGATAGTTTGGCCTGCGTAAAGCCAATTATGGACTCAACGCAACCATTTTCATTCCCTTTCCCACGAATAACAAAAAGATTTTTAACGCCGCAACACTGATCCCGTATCTTTTTTTCCCCAATTTCACGTGTAATTTCAACTGGATCGTAATCGCATCCGAAACACGATATCGTTCAACAATCATTGTCCGTGTAAATTGCATTGCGTCCACGAACGATTCAACTGCTTGCAAACGATTCGAAAAATTCTATAGAGAGAATCGGATAATAAGAGAATTCGTTTACGACAGCTCGTAAAGCATGACGAACGTTACCAGCTACAGACCTCATAAATATCAGTCAGCGGTGTCCCAGCTCATGAATTTATGAACTGACCCACGATATCGCTGATAAGAATCGGCAAGTGTCCAGTCGTCGTACCGTACAACCCGCACACCGTTGCAAAAGCAGGATATAACGAGACGATTCGAAAAGCAACATCCGACCAGATGAAATTCAAATAACTTTATTACCGTCTGTTCGATTCATCCTTTGCGTTTCAAAAAGTACAAAACTTTGCTTCTGTTATTTCAAAGACAAGGAAGAATGTTTGGAAAGTTTATTCTTCGTCGTTGTATCTCTTCCCTTTGCATTCGATACGAATACCTCGTGAATTAACCGCATCTTTGCTGTAACCGTTGAAAAAATGTTTCACAAATAAACGAAAGACGTAAAAAAGATTATCGTATCGTGTGCAAGAAGCATATACCTGGAATATTTTTCGTCTTCGTGTTCAAAATTATAAAACCATCTAAAATTCTTTTCTACGTTGGTGTTCGAGCTTCCACGTTTTTTAGATTTTACCGAACTTCCCTCGGATCTAACTGCATCTTCCATTTCCGACATCAACGTCGGTTTTGCGGTAGGAGTAGTCAAAGTAACTTTTCCCGATTTCACAATGTATTTCCAAAACTCATTGTCCGGCGGAGTGTTTTTATAGATCAACGGTTTTTTTAACTTATTACGCGAAACGGTAGAATTCAAGGAATTCCACCGAGTCTTTCCAAAGACTTGGAAAATGTCGTCCGTCGAACGATTCGAAGAACCTTGATTAAAACTTTCAGTCGTACCAGTCACACCGTTGTCAAAGATTGTATCCGAATAAAAGCGACTTTGCAGGATAGTGGTTTTTACATCGGAAGCTTCTAAATTACTTACATTTTCTAATTTTCTGAACTTTAAACGTGTATTCTCTTGGAAATTTGCGAAATTTGTATAATCGTACGATACAGGAAAATCGCCTCTGCCACTCGTTTTCTTCGAATCATGTTTCTGCGCGTCATTAGACTTCGTTACGCTATTTTCAGTAGTAAAAATTAATTTAGTCGTCTTCATTGTCTCCTCTTTGATACTTTTCGTTATTGATTTTTTATAATCGAAAGAAATGGTTGTCCCCGTAGTGTCAGAAATAGTGGAAAATTTGTTAATTGGAAAACTTTTATTTAATTCGGAACCAATTACCATTGATTCCATTAATGTGTTAAATGGTATCGGTGAAAATTCTATATTTTTCTCGGTAACAAGATTATTCATATTTTTGTTCAATCGATTTCTTATATAGCTATTCGTATCGTTTTCGTTCACGATAGAACTATCGGTATTTTCTACTTCTATAAAATGATTACCAGTAGAAATCACTTCTTGTTCCACTTTAGTTTCAACATGTTCATTCATTCCTAATGTCCCTTCGTTAAGTCCATTATTATCCGGATAATTATTAAATATTTCTGCGTATTTTTGTTTCTCGGTGCTTACGTCTGAAAAAGCAGTCACCGTCCCGTTTTCATCAATTTTCTCGCTCGTCGAGTGCAATACCGTCTGACTACTAATCGGTAAAAATACGACAGTGATCGAAGAAATATTATTAGGTATTGTATCAGAATTGTCGTTCTTATCTTCGCTCGTTACATCCGAACTCGTGAAAGAGGTTCGTTCAGTTTCGATTGTACCACTACTGAATTCTTCCTTGTTAAGAAGAGCACTGGAAGCAAAACTTACTGGAATTTCATTTATTTCTGTTGATGAATCGATCATCGAGTTGTTTCGTTTCTTCGTCTCTTTCCTTGAATTAACGCTGGTAGTACTTTCGTGGACAGACGACGCGTTTAGGCTACCAAAATATTAGATCGGGTAAGGTAAAAAGAGCGAACACGTGAAAAAGAAATACTTTAGCGTTTCGACTTTACCAACCTGCTTGTACTCCGAAATCCAAACTGCGCAACATCGAAATGCTCTTCCATTCGGAAATAAGCGATCACTAAGATTCTGAATAGGCGACCCAGTTTCTTTAAGAAAATTGATTCCTTTGGTTGCGCTTTTTGTAAAAGCAACAGCCTTGCCCAGTCCGATTTCAAGGCACCGAATGGCAAAGCTGTGACCGGACATTTGAACTCGCCGATCATCATATTGATCGTCGGTACATTCTCGAAATTGAGCTTCGACAAGTAATCCTCGAGTTCTCCGATATCAAGTTCCAAACAATCATCCGACTGCACCAACGAACTTGCTTCTGACAGGAAATGTCGTTTTTTTTCAATTTCGATATGCATTGACACATATCTATGTGTTGAAAAATGAAAAAGTGAAAAAATGAAAAAAAGAAAAAAAATAACACTTACTGGAAAAGGTGAAGAGGAAGAAGGCTAATAAATAGAAAAGCACACGCGAAACCAGCTCTCGCGACATGATTGCTGCGCCAACTGAGGCCATGTATATTCTATTTCGTTGTAATCGGCACATTTTGAACGTGAATGGTCGGAAATTTTTTCGACACGTGACAACTTCTCAACCGGAGCCCATACATTGAAGATTTCAAGAACAAAAGTCGAGCTTAATTCCCACTTTATTTTCTATCGATTTACTGACTAATACTCAGGCGTACGTTCTCTCAACTATATTGTCTCTTTGCTTATATAAAAATTATAATTACATGTAACTGTATACATATTCGTTATGATCGCAGAAGCAGCGTTTCTTCGCAGCAGGTACAATTTGTAACTGGTCTGGTAAGTCGTTCGACGAACGAACGAGGAAAGAAGAATTTTCGAGAAATCACTTTATACTTTCAAAGTGGAAGCAAACCTACACTGTAAAACACTGCTCGCTATGATATATGAAACATTTCAAGTCCACGATCCTATTTGTCATCTTTCTTAACGAGCGCACGTTTCGTGAGAGAACTCATGTTGTACGACCATGCGGTGCAAGAAAAATACACAATGTGGTTGAATTTGTTAGTGCGATTTCTCGCGATGCGGTTCAACTATATATGTACAAAATTAGAATTATTTTTCCTCCCGTAGTGCATGCACCAACATGCAAAAGCAAATACGCATCTCTCGACTTACATTTCAAGAAATCACCGTACAGTGTTTCTTGTCATCGTTATCTTTATTATCATCATCATCATCATCATTATTATCAAATTAATATTAATATTAATATTGATATTGACATTGATATTAATACTAATACTAATACTAATACCAATACTAACATTAATATTAATATTAATATTAATATTCTGTATCGTTAGTATTATCATTATCCTCATCATCATTATTACTATTGTTACTATTATAATACGTTGCTCCACATATATGTATACTCGCGCGCTTAACTATTTTTACGTGTCTAAATTTGTATCATTTGTTTACTTGTTGGTTGTTTATTGAAACCCTGAGACCATGATTCTACTACCACGGCGAATCGACGAATATATTATGAAGAAAATGCTTGTAAAAACCAACTTCCAACCGACGTGTTAAGTTCGATTCGTAAAAACGTTTCTCCGACCCTATTTCAATAATCGTTCAGTACACACCAAAGGATGGATCGAATCGTTTCGTTATTGATATCATTAATCAAACATCGGCCTAACGCTTTGTCGCGATGGATTACGTCCTGCACGATAATCCGATCACCATATTAGCTTCGACGGAATCTCCAAAGATAAAAAGTTAAATATATCTGGCAAGATATCTTTAGGCCTCTTTAGATAGGCCTCTAAATAATAATAATAATAATAATAATAATAATAACAACAATAATAATAATAATAATAATAATAATAATAATAATAATAATAATAATAATAATAATAAGAAGAAGAAAAAATAAGAAAAACTGATGACACATGAAAATTTTGCATTTTACACGAATAAATCTTTAAATGAAAAAACGCTACGTATCTGTTAAAATGCAAACATGAATTTAAGGTAGGCACAGATAAATTCAGAAGCTTACCAGCCGTAGTGATTAGAAAAAAAAAGAAAGAAAAGAGAGAAAAAAAAATAAAATAAAAATATTTTTTAACTATGAGGCCTACTCTACTTCTATTGATACAAAATTTTATCATTTCAAACTAAACATTGATGCTAAATAACTTTCGCTGAAACGAACGACGCACGATACTATGAACGCGTGACAAGTGCCGTCAAAAAGTCGACTACTAATTCCCTGATAAATATTCGCATAAAACGAAATAAACGTTTCGACGAATAGTTTCCAACATTTGTCACAACAATATCCGACCAACATTATTTCCCAATAAACAATCAACATTTAATTTTCTACTGAAATTTACAACCTGAAAAGGGCAGTGTAGCAAAAAATTATGATTTAACTTGCTTCGATTCGTTGATTAGAAAAGAGAAATCACATGATTGAAGAGAAAAGAAAATGAAACAAAAAAAAAAAAAAAAAAAAAGCTGAAAAGAGAGATGAAACAAAAATTCGCCGTGGCTTAACAGCCATTTTTCTTTATCCCCTTTTCCTCATCGCATTCGTTGAGTCATCTGTTTCGCAGCGAGGAACGAACCGTTCTAGGTAGTCGAGAAAAACTAATGGAGGAAGGACACGCAATACGTAAGCGTCGCTGTCAACTATTTGCATCGTGTATTTAAATGCAGGAGGATTCAACAAAATTTCAAACGTTAGAAAAACGAAGACGAAATACATAAATAAAGAGAACTGAAAGGACGTCAGGATCGATCGACCAAGAGAGAAATGTAATCGCACGTCCTGATATTATTGCACTCTAAACATCACATGACTACATCGCACTTCAAGATCGCAAGGTTTCAGGCGACTCGATCCTCTTAACGTCTAATTTATTCTAATATTTATTTATAACTTTCCATTAAATAATTTCTTTATTTCGTTAATATCGAGTAATCGCGAAATAACAAAAGACTGATCTGAAAATCAGTGGAAACCTTGCGTCTCGTTGCGTGTAATCAACAAATAAAAAAAACTCCATTAATTTGTTATAAACGGTTTTTCCTCCTTTAAAAATGAAAATTTGCGTGTGAGTAGTAGCTCTTATACGATATTACGATTCTTCGCTTCGATAAAAGCGATATTATGCGCAAGATCTGTGCACAGATCTCGTAACAATAATAACTAGATAATAAAGATCCCTGAATACATATAATATGTATAATATAATATAATAATATAATATATATTCTCCTACGCTCTCTGTGTGGCACGCGCGAATAACATTTCGCAATCATTTCAACAATCGATTAAATTTTTCTGCTCTTCCTAAGAACCTGGCAACCTGGCCAAAGGTTCGTTCTCGAAACATTTTTTCCACGATACCTCATAAAAAAACAGCATGGCGCTAATTAGAGAACGATCCAGCCATTCTTTCGCTTTTTCTTGTTCTCTGTTCACAGCTCTGTTCGCATAATTGGTTCAATTTGTACAACAGCACATACTAAATTCATTCGCTGAATTATAACTATGGATGTTCAATGCAGTACACACATCGATATACATTTATCGGTCTTTACATTTAGTAGTATTAAAATGTGCAGTTACTCTCTATATAAAATGACATATTTTTTTATCGACGCTATTAAAAATATAGAGTTTGCGTTCCTCTAGTTTCAAATTGACTGGATTTTTTTGTTAGAGAAAAGACATAACTAAAATAACATTCGAACCGGAGCTACATATAATTTTGATTAAACTGGTAGTATTTGGTAACACAATGCTAACTCTATAACGTCAAACACCCACAGTTAGTACATTTGCATTTGATTTCTATAATTTCACCGGTTCGGTGTCACGATCTTACCGATCAGTACGTAAATGAAAACGTTTTATTTATTTGGTAGATTCTTCTGTCTGGCGACAGGTTTTCATATACTATCCTAAAGTGAGAGCTCCGGAAAAAGCATCTCGTATCTTGTACTACGTATCCTATCCTGAAATAACATTTTTTTTTTTTTTTTCTCTGTACCTGTAAAAGGGGTACTCGAAAAGGAAAGTTTGGTTATTTCGACGAAACAGTGTGCCTGCTATCTTAAGGTGTTTCGCGAGTTTCGACGACTGATGGAATCACTGGCCAAAGCTCCACGTCCCAACACTTTTGCGTTTGAAAAATAAAGCCCTTTCTATTTTTGTTTGAGTTTTTCTCTTAAAGAAATCGAATAAAATTGCACAGTCTCTGTTTTTTTTTCTTTTTCTTTTTCTTTTTCTTTTTTTTTTTCGTTTCACTATCACTCACTATCTTCCGCATATATTTCCAGGGACACAACAGAACGCGTGCCCTATTCACTGTCAACGTGTTATAAGTATAACGCTGATATTATTTAGTAACAGCGATTTAAAGAGTTCTTAATACAGATATTTTTTACATCGAGTTCGAGATGATATTTCATCGATAATATGCAGCTTCTAACATTTCTACGAAGAGCTTGTTCATCGGTACTTTTCCCGTTCGATAGACACTAGACCAAAATCTTCTAACAATTCCATCAACCTGTCTGAGACTGGGTAACACTAGGAACATGTTTTGGGTGGCACGAAGCGCTTGCCCTGGTCTTACTGTCGCCACACAATCTGACAGGGAATTCAAGATAGCATCTCGGAAACGATATAGCGCCTGTGGTTCGTCTGACCTCACATCACTGTTTGCCAATATCAATGCTTTCAACACGTAATACTCTTCCCTGGTTAAGCCCAATCTTTGAAGCCTTTCGACAATCTGAATACACTGTTCAAACAATAAACAACAAACAATACGTATATTTGCATGTATACACACACACATATATATATATATATACGTATATAGATAGATAGACAACATAGTACGAGGAAAATCGAAATCATTGAAATAATTAAATTGTACTCACATGCGTATATAGCTCTGTACAATGGCATTCACGTGCAAGTCGTTCGTCAAGGGTAAAATCTTGGGCAAACCTTAATCTGCCGTTATTTAGCATGCTCCTCCACGCTAAACTAAACGTCAATATCTCGGTCCACGTACTTTGTAAAAGTCGCATTTGGTCGTTTAGAGCTAAACTACTGAATCCAGGAATCTGCTTTGCCCAACCTTCGAACGAGCAATTTTAGATAATCAAATTTCTAAACGTCTTTAAATATGCCTTTATATTAACGTGAAACCTGACGTTATTTATTACCGATTATTCCAACTAATTCTCGATCGTACAAGTCAGATAATTGTCCAAGTACTCTCTGATCCGTGTCAAGAGTGTGCGAAAGATTGGAAACTTGTAGCATGTCGGGTTCACAAGCAGCCAAAGCTTCCAGCAGTTTATTATCTATCAAAAAAGATTAAACAATTTGTCGTTTGAAAATCTATACGTTGAACATCTACGTTAAATTCAAGATGATTTCGTGTCACGGGAAGAAATTTACTAACGAATCAATGTACCCGACTGGAATAAAATAAAGTGAAAGGAGCCGATAGCTTACTTCTTGTTTCGTTAGAAGCTCCTGTCGCTACGATTGCTAGAAACAATAAAATATTAAAGATTTAAATCGTGTCTGTCGTGATGTGAACTATGCGTGTTCTATATTACTTCGATAACGATCGAAACATAATATTTATAAGTGTAAGAATTATTTGTAAATGTAAGGATTATTAACCTTTTCAGGGCCAAATTCATTTTTTCTTCGATCATTAATAATAGAATTAAATAACGCGATAATAGAATAGAATTAAAATACAATGTTGCTTATACGCAACATTGAACTCGAAAGGTTTAAAAAGATCACCTTCCAACGGAGCTGTCTTCACCAACGTGTAAGGATCGGTAGATCTTCTATACTTTTGTCTCCCCCCTCGAACACGATCCAATCGAACTCCCTCTTTCAACATGCCTTGTCTAAGGCACTTTTGAAACCTACACGCCTGACATGCTTTTCTCCTGCGTTTGTTTATTTCGCATTCTCCGTTCGCAGGACACGTATACTCGATATTACCTGTAAAATTACTCGCTATTTTATTGTAATATACATGGTTCTCGTCCAGGTAGCACCAATGTTAGTTCTATGAATACATACGCTTTCAAAATGGTAGCATACGGATGAAGATGATTCGAATGCCCCGATATTAAGAACTATCACGGAAACCGGAAAATCGTATTAATGCAGTAAAGCGATTATATCGTAATTATGATCCCGTGGTGCTACCTGGAAAATTCTTCAGAAGGAAATATTTATAAACGTTAAGGAACTCTTCTTACCTTGTATGGTTCTTTTGAAGAAAGCTTTGCACGCTTCGCAAGACGCGACCCCATAATGAAATCCACTTGCTACATCCCCGCACACCAGGCAAAGTCTTCTAGGTATCATGTCCTCCTCTTTGACACCTTCCTAAACAAAATGGAACATTCGGTCTAATTTAAGAATCGAAAAATTTTCCTTCGCTGAGAATCAAACTACTACAGTTGGAACCATGCGTATACCTCGGGTGTCCCTAAAGGCTGCGTCGTCGACGAACAGTGATGCATTTCCGGACTGCCAGGGCTACCTCCGCCTCCACCATAATCGGGCAGCACCTCCACTTTACTGCAAATCACCTAAAATGCGACGGAGTTGCTCAACATCGATCACCTAGCGAGGACACGCGTCGTTTGCTTAAAGTTCTTTTACATTTTTTATTGGTCTCACGAATCGCAACATTTTCGATCGTAAAAACTACATGTCCGAAATACCTCTTGATGTTGAAGAGTGGTGGTCGGTGAACAAACTTGATAGTTTTGCGTAGGTGTCGTAGGATTCTCAATTTCTTGTTTAATGTTCGCCATGGTCCTATTGATTCCAATCATATTTTCGGTGCCGCCACCGGGCATCATGCAAACCTAAAACAATCGAGAAAACATTTCACAATGTATCGTGTATATCTTCCTCTCCCGACTGTCGCCTATGACACATAGTCTGATGGCGTTTGCTTTTAAGCAACCCGTGGCAAGTGGCGAAAAGCAGAAGAGACAGTCTGCTTTGCAGTCGGCTGCACTTTTTTTTTCTTTTTTTTTTCTTTTTTTTTCTTTTTTTATTCTTTTTTCTGCTGCTATTTTTAAGCACGACCAACGCCTCGAGCATTTTTAGAATTGACTTCAGAAAATTCGTGATACGTAGCATCGATGTTCTTAGAATACGGGCGCGGACTATTTGTGAAACTTATAATTGTACAGCTATCTTTCTACTTTACACAATTCTGATTAATTTATATTTATCGTTTCCATTTTCATTCTCTAATTTCTTAATAATAATACGCGAGGATACAAATTGGAGCCGAACAACTGTCAACCATGATACTTTGTACAAAAGAGTAGAGCGAGTCGTATCGACGAGTTCTTGGCAAGGAAAGAATCCTTAAACGAACGGTAGGTAGGGCGATGGTGAACAAAGTAACGGTGAAAGGATTGCGTAAGCCTGTTCCGTTGCCGCCCTCCACCCCTTGGTATCGTATATTAAACACACGCAGAAAGGGGGCTGAGGGAAAGAGGAAGGAGCGCAGAATATCTGGTTAGCCTTGAACTTGACTTTTCTGCGAGATGCAGTTACGATCGTTTGCGACAACTTGAGACGTGCGTCTCGAGATTTATGCACTACGCAGACACGATCTATCTTGCAGCGGCGAATCGTTTTCAATGACGAATTCGATCGCTTGATTTTAATTCGCTGTGAATCGCCGTTCAACCATTCACCGATGGAATAACGGAGAAAACTGGCCGAAGTGAACGTACGCTATCGATTGTATTAGAGTTTCCCAGTGAACGCGTTAACGTTGAGTTGGCGGAAAACTCTTTCCGATGGTGCTCCATTTTAATGGGACGTTTATTTCAACCATAGCAATCGATAAAGATCGCGAATCGTTGATCGAATGGTTGTCGAAGAACAGATGAAAGAAAGGAGGAAAAAGGGTAACGGGAGGTGTAAAAAATAAATAATTAAATAGATAAGGAATCGAAGCATCTTGTCAACCTCGAACTTTACTAATGCAAATTGCTTTACGCGCGTATCTTCTACGCGCTTGGATTAACGAAACAGCGCGATACGTAACGACGATCGTGACAAAACGTTAACGACACAAACTCTCTTCGAGTTCGGAGCGATTTGTTAGAAAGGAAAAACGCGAGACACCGAGACAATCGGAAGAACAAAGAAAGAAAAAGAAACAAGTATAGCTGGAAAGGAGGAAGTTTAAAAAGATAAAGGAGAAGAGAGATTGCGTAAGCACGCCTCCGTTTGGCTCGAATCGTATCCATCGGACTCGAGTCACCGACGATTTTCATTTTTCTTTTTTTTTTTCAGATTCTCCGCATCGCTCTGTAACCCATTCAATTCAATAGTTATCAAAGCACAGACGAAAGGAAGGAACGTGGAATGGAAAAAGAAAGAGAAGTGAGCGTATCGCGGTATCTCGTTAGCCTTGAACTTGACTTTTCTGTGAGAGAAGCGGCCACGTTTGCGAAGGCCGCAGAACCGCGCCAACACAATTTTAGCCGCCGAACTCCGACGGAAACAGCCGACTTCGGCGACCTTGAGTCTCTCTGTCCGACTCTCCCTTCTGTCTCATTCTTTCAGTCTTCCCCTCTCTCCCTCCTGCCGGACTCTATGTATCTTGTTCCGTTACAGGTTCCTCGTGTTCGGATGCTCCTCGTGCTCGTCGATCCGCTCCCGTCCTATCCATGTTTGCACAGCTTCTGACAAGTCTGGGTGAAAAACTCTAACAAATTCGAATGGAATAGGATTGGAAAAGTATTGGCAAATTTTTCTCAGCAACCGCAACGTGTTACACCGGTATTCCCAGTGAGCATGCTGCTCGATAACATCTACGTTTTCCCCGTTGAATCGTTAAGACGCCCGTATACTCTAAAATTTACCCGAAATCGTTGACTATATTTCTTTATTCCGCACGAGTAATCTTCGTATGTGTAACACGATGGAGAATCAAGGTCGTCAATTGTTCCATTACACGAAGGTTTTTGTCGTGTTTTTTGGCGTTAAAAAAAGAAAAAGAAAAAGAAAAAAAAAGAAAAAAAAGAAAGAAAGAAAATAAAACGAAAGACGAAGCTTATAATCGAGCATTCATTTTTAGAGGAGACCGTGACCTGAATATCGATTACACCGGTTAGTCGTAATTTTATTTCTATCGCGATAACGCGGTTTAATTGCAATCAAAGATATCTTGGTAGCGATTTCATTAATTATTCAACAATCTTCGACATCGAATACGAAACAACAGCGTTCTACGTACTTGCCATTATCGTTCCAATTTTTAAATAGAGAATCAACGAAGGAAAATGTAATCCTGACGTGGAAGAAACCTATAGATATACGTATAAGTGTAGACTAGTGGCTCTCCTTCGAATCGAAGCCACTATGTAGACATCAAAATTTTCAAGGTACACGGCAGACTCGTCCAACTTCTTTTTAAACAGGTCGGTTATGTAATCGAGAAAAAAGCCTATGCGACAGAAGCGGGATAAATAAAAAGAAGTGCTCGCCTGCAGTTACGACCGCTTTAAATTGTGTTTCTCGATCGCAAATTGTTGTTGCAAATTAGGGCAACTTGGTTGTGTCAGGAATGAAAAAAACAAAAGAAAAAAAAAAAAAAAATCACACCGATCGTCACGTTTCTCTCAAAAATCGAGAAACGTTCGTCGCGTATCCGCTTGATGAAACCTTAACGCGCGCACGAACTATATGTTTAAAATTTGATAAAAAGGAACGCGTGCGACTAAATACTGCGAAACGTTAACGAAACAGCACTCGATCAAGAAAACTGAATTACGATTAATTCTTTCCTAAATGCTTACGCCGATTGAAAATGGCATTATCGTTGCGTGGGACAGTTAAATCTCGAACCGATTATCAGCGATAGAAATTGCACGGTCGTACACGAATCGTTCGCGAACGAATGAACGGTAAGGGTAGCATTTTGATGGTTCGGTTAAATCACGACCAATTTTTTGCGAAACGATATTCTTTCCCTGAACGGAAGTATTCCTAGATTGCGCAATCTTCTTCCGATAACTCGAGATTCTAGCGTTAGATCGAAGACGATGAAAATAAACCAGACACCATCTTATTTTCTCGAGTTGCAACGGATGTCCAATTCCTTGGGATGTATTTTCGATAAAAGAAAAGCATCGTGGCATACGCGTCGCGACATGCTCATAATTTCGCAACAAGTCGATCGCGATGACCCTGAATTATTACAATGCTCACGAGGTTGCAATATTACAACTATACGTAGGTGGTTACAGAATTAGAAGTTCAGAGAACAAATCGATTTCTCGAGGATGAAGACCCTGGGTCGCGGTCAAGGCCAGAGCTTCGGTAACAGTTGTGTTCCGATTTCGCGGCAACTTTATCCAATATAAAAAAAGAAAACCATCGCCATGCCAATTTGGAAACAACGCTCTTTCATTTTTCGAACCACCATTTCGTACCTTCACCCACGACTCATCGAACCGCTCCTCGCTTTGACCGCCATCTTTGTACACGAATTTCTCCGCGCGATAGAAATTAAAAAGTATCGTTATTCCTACATGTTCCCACTTTTCGACTTGGAATTATTTCCGATTCTAATCGCGTTAAACGTTCCCAAATTATCGGTGAACGTGCTGCGCGATAAATTAATTTTGGCGAACGAAAGAAGAAGAAAAAAAAATGATAACAGAAATTACATTATACGAACGTGTACTTTTCTCGGAGAAAAAATGACACAGAAAAGAATTTGGCCTGTTTCGCGCATTGTCCAAGGTTAGGGCTGGCCCGGCTCTGAGATGACGTCATCGACGTGTCTCGTAGCCTTAACACTTGAACGCTCCCCACTTGGAGCGAGTTCCAAAAGCCGATGATTACCCAGCGTATTCCATATCAAACCAGACAACGCATCACCACGACCCGTGCGACCAATCATCGATCACGGTAGCCTATCAGCAGGCGCCCCACCGTGTCCGCCATTCGATGAGAAATCTACCAACATTCTTTGAGAATAATTACGTTCGTATTGCCAGATCGCGCACTATATCGATGCCTGTTTTTCGCAAAATTCATCTCGGTATTCGTACGAATAAGTTTATCATTATTATCATCGATTGACGTAATTCTAATACCCACTTGTCTAACAGCGGAAATGCATATTCCACGAGTCCTGCAGCCACAAGACACGTGTTTCACCGCAGAAGCTTACCGACACAGTGCATCTTTCGATAGTCACCGCAATAGTTTACCCAGAGAGTATGTAACAAATCTTACGTACGCGTGGCACACGAATATCTATCGGAGTTGAATGTGGATGAACGCGCGAGCGCATGCAGTATACGTAATTTCACAGCGGGTACGGTAACCGAGATGCAACCGAAGAGAATTAAGGCGAAACAAGGCCTTCGTTGCTAGTGTATGCAGACGTACACACCTGCGCGCACACACACGCGCCACGAGACTCGTTTACGTATAAGCACACGATATTTTGAAATACTGTTTTATCATGAAGCTACTCGAACCAGAGCAGCGAACCTGACTCTTCTTTTTCCTTAACGCGCTTCGTCCGAATTTCTAACCTCGATACACGTCGACGAAAGTGTTTACCGTCACTAACAAACCAAGACCAGCGATCTTGAAGCTTCGGTTTATTAAAAATAGCTCCCAAAGGATACGTATTCGCTGCGAAAATAAATTCATTTTTGCCACCTTGAGAATTCATAAAGATACGAGGGTTCTACTTAAACTGTTGAACCGTCGACTCGAAAGGACTTAAAAACTTCTGTAATGCTAGGTAAGAGTCGGAGAAGTCCGAGAATATCGGCTGACGCATTCACGCGACGAATTCTTTTTTCTTTTTCTTTTTTTTTTTAACTTTCCTGCAGTCTCTCCACCACCATAATCATCGCGTCAGAATCTATAAGTTTATTCTCCTTGCGGTGTTAATCAACCGATGGGTCGATATAAGCTATGCGTTTCACGTGCGATCGATCCCAAAAATTTGCGGGAAATTATCTTTCGTAATCAACGGGAGCGATAAAATTGGCCAATATTTATTCCCAAATAAGAAATCTTTTCATCGATTTCAGCATCGATGAACTTGAAGAACGTGTCGGTACGAATTTGTTTCGGTTTTCGTGACGATCGAAATGCTAAGTATAATAAAATGAAAGATAAAACGAGCGATTCCATGTTTCTCTGCACCTTACACGCGTGAAATTGCGTAAGGCTGGTATATCGCGTGGGTGTAGGTGCATACGAAAGCGTTTTAATCCGTTCAAACGACTAAACACCATACTACGAGCCACGAAATACGCCATTACGAAACTATCACGGCTCCTATACAAATAGCTACAATTAAACATGAAAGAAAAATCAGTCCTTCGAGGACGAATAAATATCTTGCAAAATTTTATTATTATCTTTGTTATCGATAAAGTGTAGGATTATTCTTTGAACAGAGCGGTCCTTAAGTGAATTTTATAAAAAAAAACTGGCGATTAAAAATTTGAAAAACTCGAATAATTCCAAAAATTTCCAAATTGGTATGAACCTCGGAACATCAAAATGGTATGACGTAAAATTATTTTTATCATGCTTATTATTGTTGAAAATCGTTTATTATATCGAAGCGGAGAAAAATTAATTATCGCGAAACAATTGAAACGATTTTAAGTGGAATAAAAGATAATCGTTACGCGTTCTTTTTTATATTTCAAGGATAATCACACGGCATTCTCTGTATTCTTTCTTTATCGAGAATTAATGTCATCCTCAACGTCACGTGGAAGAACGAAAATTAAGTAAAATTCTAGGGAACAATTAACTCGCAAGAATATTGGATGGAAAAGTATTTGGTAAAAGTTTCAGGACTAAGGTCGCGCGATATAGGTGTTTCACTGTCATCAAAACAAACAACTTTTTCATGACAACTTTCTCATCTACATATACGAAATATGTAAAATATTTCAAGTTATACTAGGACACTGTTTTAAATTAATTATAGTTTGTATACGTTTATTTAAATATTTCACGCATACTATGATAAACCATTTAATTAAAAACAATAACAATTAGAATTGTTGATTAACAGAAACGGGAAGTTACAAAATCAAAACAATGGTGAATCAAAAGTAACGTTAAAAACCGCCAGGCGTGGAAAAATAATCGGTGGGTTACAGGATAGATTACCTAACAGACAAGTCGTAACGTAATAACCGAGTTGTCGCTAAAGCTGACTGACGGTACGCGAACAAAGATAATATATGTATTCTTGATGCAACAGAAAACAAACGGGTTCGAACGTGCCGCGATTCTACGCGTGAAAATTGATCGAACTGATGCATATCGAATTCAGAAAAAGGAAAAAAATTGTCAAGGTAACCAAAATCAAAGTATTCTTATAAACTCTGATTCAAAAGATACGCGACCTACTGTGAGACGTGTTGTTTTTATTTCTTTTTTTTCCTTTTTTTTCCTTTTTTTTTCCTTTTTTTTTCCTTTTTTTTTCCTTTTTTTTTCCTTTTTTTTTCCTTTTTTTTTCCTTTTTTTTTCCTTTTTTTTTCCTTTTTTTTTCCTTTTTTTTTCCTTTTTTTTTCCTTTTTTTTTCCTTTTTTTTTCCTTTTTTTTTCCTTTTTTTTTCCTTTTCTTTTCCTTTTTTTTTTTATAATACTTCGAAACGAACCTAAAGAACAAACGGTTAAACGGTTTTCATTTCGATACAATCGAAATTCTGTTTAATATTCGACCGATGGATTAAAACAAAGCAGCAGGAAACGCGCGCGCAACAACGTAAACAAAGCCACGAGATCGAACAAGAGGAGAGAGGTTATGTGTCGACTCCACCTACCACATCGTACATCCAGGCATCCATGGTCGTTGCTTCTGTCCGAATAACACGACACTGCGCTGCTGTTTCCTCTTACAGTTTTCCACGACGAAAAACGAAAATGATCGCAACGTCGAAAGTCCGGGCACTCGTGAAAAACATGGATAGGCCACGCACGCGTACGTACACACGATCCCCCTACTACGGTGTCGACGGCGCGACGAGCCGTACGCGACTGACGGCAACTCGGAGAATACGATAATACACGGAGCCAGCCGATTCTAACACCCAACGCCATGAACCCGCGAAACACATTTCTTATGCCAATTACCTTATCGCTTACGACGTAGCCGAATTTTTAGACAATACATCAAACTGCTTACCTAATTAATGATCCCATTAATTACACCTCTCGATATATTCTCAACATACCGCGCTTCTTTTCCACATAAACCGAAGAAATGGGGATGCTATTGATAGCGTATATGTGAAATTCTCCAAAAACATTTAATTTGTATGATTTCCTTCGAAAAGTCTTACATTTATAGAACTCACGGAATCAGACTGGACCTTATCCATCGATTTATTACGATCACCGACCACTCCAACCTAAACCACATCTGTTACTACGTTGTACAAATACAAACGAAATATTAACGTTCCTATTATCATGCTCATGATCAATCGGTCGTTAACTCTAATGTTCTAGACACGACGAGGGAACAGTGAATCGATATGTAAAGGGAAGATACTAATCGAATAAACGATTCTGCGATTGGAAAAAATGTCTATAGTGAAGAGAGAATGCGTACCGGAACGTAAACGAAGAAAGAGCGCGTGAAGCGACATTGCGTTCGCATATACGGACCAATTGAATTTTCAGACGAGTAGGTAGATCGATCGAGCCCCGAAACTCTCCCTTTACCCCCATGGTCGAAGCAGTCCGACGCAACGTTCAGCCTAAGTTGTTACGCTACTGGTGTTATATGCGCTACGAGTATATCGCGATGGAAGGGTGAAAGTGGATGGGAGGCGGAGGCGATGGTTTAACCGTGGCTATGATAGGAGAGTAGTGGCGGCAGCGGTAGCAGCGGCGACGGTGATGGCGATAGTGATGGTGTCGCGGCGGCGGCGGTGGCGGCGGCGGCTGCTCCGCCGACGAGGAGGGAAAGGAAGGTAGTCGGTGGCCTTGAACTTGACTGCCGCCGTTTTTGCGTACAGCCGTCGCCCGCCCAAAACAGGCCACCAGCGTAGACTCTGGAGTTTTCATCTGTCAACACCCACCTTCTCAAACCTGATCATCCATCGAACATACTTTTTAGCGAGACATTTTATTTTTAACTTTACCTCATCGAATGTCACTTTCTACCGTTCATCGAGGTTTTTCTCTCTCTCTCTCTCTCTCTGTTACACCCAATATTTTCCTGTGTTTATCATGGACAAAATCATGAACAGTCCCAACAAAATGGATAAACAATACAAGTAAATAAAGAATACAAGAGAAATAACGAGTCGAGTAAAATTTGATACATATTCTAAAATACAAATATACGTTTTTAGACAACGCACGATAAAATGATGAAAGTCTTACGATCTGTATGTTCGGATCATCAAAGCATCTAACATTTTCCATGAAAGATCTAACGATGCGGACTCAAATTACTTCTTTCAACTGTTACGAAAATGTAAACTGAAAAAAATTTAATATATACGAATTAAATAAATTATATCGTTCGTATTTGTATCGAGCTCGTGTGTACATTACGATACAGCTATTGTCTGACGACTGTTTTTGAACAGGTTATTTGTAATAAGAACTATTGTGTAACGGTACAGCGTGTATTTTCGATATTTCCTGATCCACTCGATACAAAAAGTTTACGTAGCAATCAAAGGATTTGCATCGAATATCGTAGCAATCGAGCAAGCTTCCAACTAACTTTCCAATTCTGTACACCATCGAAATACACGTGTAAACTACTGAAACCTTAAGGATATGAAAAACAATATTTCCACGATAAAGGAAAGGATGCAAAGATCGCGCGTCCTTGAAAATTAATTAAGGAAGAATTAAAAAAAAAAAAAAAAAAAAAAAACCTATGCCAATGAAAGCAGCAAGTAAAAGTATAGCCAAGGTTGAGGTAGGTAGACTTCAAACTAACCAGATCGATATGGTACTCTCGCTTTCTCACTTTCTCAATACTGTATCATATCTATGAAACTGCACAAATCCCGATACCTTTCGTTAAACCAATTACGATCTACGTGTACTGAGCTTCGTATGAATACAAATTAAAACTGTTATTAATATCATATACATTTACAAAATCAGTTTCAAATTACTTATCCTTCCGTCAATGCCAATGCGTAAATTTTGAAACTTGAGAATTATATACTGAGAAATAAATTCGAAACATATACATACGTGTATCGATTCAATGACATTAGTTTCTTTTAATCAATTTCTTTTCTACGTAACGTGTAGTGAAAACTACACCATACATATATATTATATATATGTATATATTGAATAAAACGCTTTGTCAAAAATATTTATAGAAAGTATTTTTTATTCTTTTTCATACATAACTTATCGAAATAAAGTTTTCTATAGATATACACAATCAAAATATACGTCCCATGAATAACACGCTGAATTTAATGGAATATCAACTTCCGAAATAGGAAACTAAACAGTCGGTAATAAAGAAATTCCTAATTTCATCTGTTGGTATTATTTCAAATATTTAAACCACTTTATGATAAATTTTTAGTTATACAGCTATTCAATTAACGTTTGTTAACCTTTGTTTATAAACGTATGTTTATATTTACTGTATAATGAAATAATTAACAGCATTAATTGTAAAGTTAAAAAGTCATCCACATTAATTACATAAAAATTAAACGCGTTTTCCGTTATAATTACAAATATTTTTAATACTATTCAAATTTTTTAAGACACAACGTAATTAAAAAATTGCCTCAAACGATGACATGTCTTTAAACTATGTGTACCTATAAGATGATATTAGATTTACCGATTCTCATGACATATCAACACTTAACAAAAACCATGTATGTTATGTTTCAGATAACTCTCGTTCTTTTTCAAAATACCGCACAAATATACACTTAATAATGAAATTGTCAACTTGAATTTTCTAGCTACACAAGCAAAAGCCCAGTACTATTAAATGTTAAAACGTTGATTCACAGACGATGAAAAACATCGTACGGGAACGGGATCAAATTCTTATTTATCGTCACATGCTTGATTTCATAACTCTCGTTTTTTTTTGGACGAAAAAAACCAAGGCCATAACATCAATTATGAAACCCGTGAAGTTAATTTGAAGATTACAAAATAAATTCGAAAGTAAACTTATAACATTGGAATTAATATCACATACGCAATCAAGCAACCAATATGAAATTTAAAACTAAAACGCGAAACATGAAATAACTGCAAAAAGTACAATATACACAGCAAGATGTAAACGAATTTGTAACAAACATGGCGGAACAAAATTTGGCAGATCGTTGATGCCCAATGATCTTTACGGTTTCTACAAAAATGCATCAAAACGAGGTTAACAAATGTAACAAGAAGTCGAACAACTTACCTCGGTACTCATACACGCTTTTGTATCTCCGTCAGAGATTAAAAATTTTCAATCACAAGAAAAATATTGGAGCAATGGCCGATTCCACAACTCACTAGAAGCAGAAAACTCGATGGCTCCGATTGTTGTTCGTGTGGCGCCATCGCACGTCTACAACACAGACAAGACTTAGAAATTCAAATATGACGAATGCTATCCTCTGACGGAAAAATAACAAACTAAAAATTTTACTCGGATCCAAATTTTGATTCGATTAATTCGAAAAAAATTGTTGGATTAATAATGGATAAAAAAAAAGGAAAAAAAGAAAAAAAAGAAAAAAAATACACGAAGTATTAAAGAATGTAAAACATTAACACAAAAAAAAGAAATTATATAACAATTTTTTTTTATTAACATCATATTTATAAATAGGCATAAACTTTTATTTTATTTAGTATACTTTGTATCGTAATACTTAAAACGAGAGAATATGAAAAAATAAAAAGGAATACGCGAATAAGTTATTAGACTTTTGCAATCTCACAAGACACTTTGTTTGGTTCCCATTTTCCACTATATACAGGTCGTACGTATAACTTAGCATATATATATTTCTGTAAGCGCTCAGGATTTAAAACAAGACATTCGTTTACTGATTTGCAATAATATTTAACGTCGGAAGGTAAAATCAGTATGTGTGGTTGTCGTTCAAAACACGCGTATTTTTTCCAAAGTGTCGTATCGAAATTTAAATCGCGGGAAGGAGGATACAGAGGATAGAATGTAGTTTGAGACAATACATGGTCGGCTAAACGGCCAAGCCTATCCATTCCAGGTGTGTTCCTAAAAAAAACATTTTATTGTAACAAAATTCACGTATCGGACTATCTAGAATCTAGATGTTACTACACTTACGATACTTCTTGTTGTCCTAGATGTCTAAGAGCATCAACTGATGTTACTCCTATGTGTAAACCCTCTACATTTATTATACAGGGATCTGGCATAGAACAGAGATTTCCCACATTTGGTCCAATTTTATTAGTATTTATGACAAATTCTGGTGTTGGAAAAATTGGGTCGTGATGTACATCACGATTGGAGGGTACCAATACGATGCGTGTGGATTTCCTAAATTATGAATTATTGTTAATAACAATTTGTAAAACATTAACATAATGTTGTCAATCGATAGTATACCCTTGCAAATATTGCAGAATCTTCGCCAAAATTTTATCAAACAAGTCTTGGTAAGTATCTTTCAAGGTACACTTTTTAATTTCAGAATGTGTATATTCTATGAAAGGGCCAACTAATATCAATATATTAGGTTCTTCTTCTACAACGCGTTCCATAAGATTCCACAGTGGTTGGTAATTCAAATTGTCAGAAGGTGTAAACGGACCAACCGCAACGTAAATTGTGATATCTTTCGATAATTTTGGCATATCGAATAATGGAGCGTATCCCTTGACAAACAACTGTTTTACTATTAGAACATGTCCAGTAGTACTAGTACCTTCCACCGCAACCGTTTGACCCGGAAAAACTGAATAATGTTTAATTCCGCTAAGATCCAAGCGTACAATCGGAGCAATGGTACAACCTTTGGGTCTTTTGGACCCTTCGAGCATAATAATTTTGCTACCGGTAGACTTATCGAATTTTATAAGTATCCTACCCCACGTTCTAAACGCTATTTGACTTATGGATGCTACGTTTCTCACGTAACGCACATTTGAATTAGTCGATCCTATTTCGTTCCAAGTATAGCACAGTTTCTCACCAAAACTTAGACACCTACTGCTAAGAGCAGCTCCTTGTTTGGAAAGCATTTCAAACATGTATATTACATCCTTAGGTACATGAGAAATATCGGTCTTAACAATCGATACTTCCTGTTCATTTTGTTTCTTCCAATTTTTAATATTTGAACCAAAACATAAAAGAACCTTGCCCCTAACGGTTGTACTTGGAGCACGATTAGGTACGTTTCTATAAAAATGATTGTAATTTGTTGATTGGATCATTGAATTACACGTGCATGTAACTATAAACGATTAGACATTTTTGCTTACAATTTTGACGTATAAGTTGACGGTGTAAACGTATGGTCCACTGCCCGTAATTTATTATCATTTCCTTTGTCCGCTGCTGGACTTCTTGCTCTTTTAAGCTGCTTAAACCAATAGAATAAAATTCTATACAATAATATAATTATCGACGAACAAATTCTGCTGAAAATAAATTATCGTATTAATATGTTTACGCGTGTTTGGCATACACGATATTCCAAGAGCAAAACAAACAACCGTAGACGAGTATGTATCTAGTCACGAAATAAGTTAAAACGTGCACCATATTCATACCCGTCTATGGAATTGTCTGTTTTACATCATCATTGGCTACGCAAATAAGAAAATTTTGTATCAATGAAAACATTTTTAAAACCACATATTTGCGCTTCGATGCAATTAAACTCGTTTCTTAATCACTAATGAAGTTTCGATGTCTCCGCCTAAACGTGCTTAATGAGTGTGGATCTAGTCACAATTTGATCATCTGTGCACTAGACCTTCACTCATTTGGCAAATTCAGGGAATTTTTTTATTTTCTTCTCTTTCTCCCTGTTCTCTTCCTCCCCATATTATATCATGTAACGTCGCGCATTTCCAACTACCATTATCGATACTTGGAAAATAAATTGCTACAATTGCAAGAGGAAGTTCAAATAAACGCGGAAAATATACGATAAACGATGATTTTAAACTGATAACGGTTACAACGATGAAAAATAAATAGTAACAACGGAGCCTCGATTCGAGAGTTATCATAACTAGATGGGTTAATTGTTGTTAGCCTGAACATTCTTAGCACTTACTTTATTACGTATCGTTTCAATCAAGTTCAGGCTATTTCTTATTCTATGCGTTCGATACTGTTATACCGGATTTAAAATTAGCTTCCCTTTGAAGTAACCGATCAACTTGCTTGCGTATTTTCAATTTTTTTTCTAACGATCCATTTTTTCAAACGATACGTATTTATACGATTAACTTGAAAGATAAATTGAAAGATAACATATTTATAGTTACACTCGCGAAATGTACATTAAATGTACATCAAATGTACACGAAATGTGCAATATTGCATCAAACATAAAACGGAGACGCGAACGGGAAATTTATTTGAACGATACTTGCTGTACCAGATCATGTAAAACTTTGGGTCGATCACCGAGCTGTCCTCTTTCCCCCTCTTCTGAGGAATACACACAGAGTCAGAAGACTATTTCTCCTTCTATCCCTCTCTCCACAAACTATCCGCCCCTGGCAATCTTTCGCCCCACTGCTCACAGAGATACCGTGGGAAATAACAAAGAGCTTTTACCAGATACAGTTGTATGTAGCATGCCACAAGAACCGTTGATGTGTCGTTCACTTTTCAATTTAAGTATAAAACTATTTTTTTTTCTTCTTTTCCGTTTTCATAAATACTCCGAATTTCCCATTTACTTCGTATACATATATAAGAAAAAACCTCGAGGAGCAAGAAATTAAAGCAAAGAGAAGATGGAGATCGGACTGTCAGTTGTTGGTCAATTGTACTTAATTGGTAGATACGAGCAACTCCCTAAGGAACCGATCTTTCAACCAAGTACCGCTTAAGAAAGCTAAAATTGTATTATAATTTACACGCGTGTAATCTTACTCATCAAACCGATTATCTATTTGTAGGAATCTCGTGTACTTTTGCACGTGTAGCGTGTGATTATTGAAACACAATCATGTATACCATTTTACATGAAAAACTTGTGAAAAAACAAAGTATTTTATGAATCGAATAGAGAAAAATAATTATTACACGATAGAAACAAGATATAAAATAGCATAACGTATAAATGTAGGAGCACGCACGCGTGTGAATATTACAAACTAAAATTATATAAAACGCGATGGCAAGAAATATCGAACTAAAAAATTGATCCTGTAATACCTTTGCTTAGTAGGCAGCAAGATACAGAAAGATTCGAATGAAACAAGCAACACCCGAAGTATGCGACATAGTCGCAGCAACAGGTTGTAAGGAACGCGACGCGACGCGACGCGACGCTCGGAACTCTCAACGAACGGTCGACGATGTACGCGCGCACGCATACAACTACAATCGATCTTTCTTCTTTTTCTCGTATACAATACTGTATTTATTACATACAGCGTGTATGCACACATATCTATCAATGTGAAGAAGGTTATCCGTAAACCTTCTTAATATTAGCAAATACATTTATCTCATATTTCTTGTAATAACATCTGACGATAAGTTTAATGTGAATAAGCAACTTTTACACGCTGCTTTATATAAGTAACTTTTCCACTTCTACGAAGTTAATCTGGCGTATCTTCACAATGAACATACAACTATATTATGGAAAAACAAAGAAAAACTAAATGAACAATAATAGGAACGGTAATAGTATGGTGGTAGTAATAGTAATAGTAATAGTAATAGTAATAGTAGGTAGGTAGTAGTGGTGGTGGTGGTGGTAGTGGTAGTAGCAATAGCAATAGCAACAGGTCGTTGTGACGCGAAACGTTATACGATTGGCAGAATGACTTTCGAGTATGAAATTCACTCAAACCAAATTCCATGATGGCTGACGCTTCGGTCGACCGTTTCGACATGTTATACATATTGTACACTCCCTTCTACAGTACTATTTAACACAAATTATACGATTCTTCACAACAGAAAAATTTATACACAATTTGTAGTTTACTCAAACTGTAAAATTCACAACCAGCCGGCAAATCACTGAATACACTCCGATTCCGCGTAACGCGCTGACAGGCAGGCGATGGCGGCGTCTCGATTCGACACCATCGAGATACTTGATCATATTTGATGATTTTTAAAAAATACGAATTATAATTGGCTTGTTCACGAATAAAACAATCGGTCGGCAAACTATTTCAATGTAACTTGAGAATTAAAACATAAAGATACACGTTAAAAAAAACAACACTGTGCAGATATTCTGTAAGCGCGCGCGCACGCGCGCATCAGGATGATAATGGAGTCTGGGTCCTTGAAAACTGAAATCGTACCCTTTGAAGAAATCTGGTCCGCTCTCTTAGATGGAAGGAGAACCCCTCTCTACACGATACAAGAACGTACACTGTCCTTTTTCTACCAATAGAAACGAATGCAATATTCCCCTCCATGGTGGAGTGTCCTTTGTGGGAGACTGAGAAAAGAAGAAGAGGGGATAATGGCGACGATCTACCTGGACGATTTTTGTGGCGGGAATTACGGTACTGCAACAAGATCCTACAACAGCGCTTCGCTTCAGGATAAGAAACCACCTGCCGAGAAATAGCATCGCAAATTTCACTCGCATTGTAAACATTCTACACTGATAATAAGTCTAACGTATAATATAATATTTTGTTTTGTAACGCACGATCGAATTTACTATGGACGATTTTTTACAATAAAAAAAAGAAAAAGAAAAAGAATTCTGCAAAACGAAATTTAACTGCTGCATAATTTTATTTAAATACTATAGTATGCGCTAATACTATGCAATATGGTATATGATTTAGATCAAACAATACCTGGAACTAGTAAGCTCAAATTATAAAAAAAATGCAACAAAAACAATGAAATACTATTTATACATTAAGAATTATGTATATTTTGAAATAACCAATTACAAACGAGTAGAGTAGTTTATTAACGAGTAGAAGAAAAAAGTAACGGAAACTTAATATTTTCGTTATCTTTCGCATAACTTTGCTAAATACAATTCCGAACATTCTACGAAGAATCAGATTCTCAGGTAGAAACCTTACGTCATTGCTACTATAGACCATAGATCGACCATAAAGAATGTGAGACAGTGTTGCCACAGCGACGTAAATCATTGCAATGCCAAGGTTGAGATTCGATATAAAATGTATCCTTTTAACGTGATACAATAATTTTCTAAGAAATCATAATCACCATTTATTACGTGCTGTATTGCATTAAAATTAATGAAAATTTTCTTCGCGATATTCCACAAGATCACATTTATCGAGTTACATTTCTACGTACGGTTATGAAAGCTACGATTTTTAAATTACATTATTCGTATGTCTAATCTAATAAATTTTATATATCACACTTTTAATTATAATCTATTTAGCACAAGTATAAAACAAAAAAAAAAATACGAAATTAAATTAAATTAAATTAAATTAAATTAAATTAAATTAAATTAAATTAAATTAAATTAAATTAAATTAAATTAAATTAAATTAAATTAAATATTTTCATCGAAATACAAATGCGTATGTAAATTTTAAAACATAGTACGATTAAAGAATCGTAGAAGATAAATTTTACGAAAAAATTCTGTTACAGCTAATAGTTTTAGATATGTATGCTAGTTATGAAGAGTAATTTCATAAATCTGGCAACAATGCCGAAAACCATTACAGGGGTAGAGACCTTCCCTCTTGAAAGAAAGAAATAAGAAGGAGAAGCCTTTGAAATCATCGAAATAGCCCGCTCGAAGTTTGACAGTGGATTAACTTAGATAAAAAAAAATATAAAGTTCAGTCTAATTATAACCCACGAAATACGAAATTTTTAGCAATAATTATTAACGAAGCGAGTTAAAACATTTTTTCCATTTTTTTTTATACTCGACTGCGAATTATTTATAAATAAATATTTTCAATCACACGGAACGTTTTTCTTAATGATAAACGTTAAAATAAATGTTAAGAAATAGTTTACAATTAAAATAAGAACTTACCTTTAATGTAGAAGATTCCCCAGTGCTGTATATATCCAAAACACTGTTACTATAATTATATATGACAAATGTATGTAAGGATAATATATAGAAATAAGAATAAATTTGTAGAATGTTGATGTCAATGAAAACATACGAAAGGATACGTTATTTCTTCTTTAGCTTCTACATTAATATGTACATTTGATACTGCTTGTGTAACAACTTTAAAAGAATCCGTGTTGCTTGTTTTAAATTCTTCCTCTTGAAACTTAGTAAGATCATCTATTGTTGGATTAATATTTAAAGAACGTGGAACTATGTATGCTACCCATAATTCTACAAATGTTTCTTCGTCCAAATTATAAGTGTGGCAAAGTTGAATACCTAGTTAAAAAAAATTTTATTTTCTTTAATAAATTAAATAAAAGCAAATTATTCGTATACATATTGCAAAAATTTTAAACAAATATTGAAAATCTCAACAAGAAACTAAACACATAAATAGGTTTTGATAAGATATAAATATTTGAATGGTATTAGTGTCTCGAGAAGAGGTTACAAAAAAAAATTGATAGATATTATTAAGATTGTTTAACATATTATGTCTATGAAAACATACACAACAGTATAAATAATGCTAGAATTATGAAGTGTAAAATATACGTTTAAAAACTTAAGATTTATTTCTAGTAAAAGATTAATTGTATTTTCTAACCAACTTTCGGTTAAGAAATTTGTATATATTAGAAATAAAACTACTCATTCTACATTATAGATTAATAAATAACTTACATTTATCAACCACAAATTTATCCGAAACTTCACAACCTAAATTGGTAAAGCACAAAATTAAGGACTCTTCCGACACCATTTTGCTGCAACTACGTTCTTCAGGTTTTTCCCGCCAATTCAATAAATCAATGTACATGCGCAGCACCTTCGTTATAAATGTACTGTTACATGTAATATAGATAACACGCCATGTGTTAAAGTATACTAAATTTTATATATGAAATCACAGAACATTCTGTACCAATCTTGTTTTATTGATTTTTAATGTAATAATATATTTAATTTTTATTAAGTATACAATAAAATGATCAAAGAAAGTATATTTTGTTTTATAATTTTGCAAATATATTTCAGCTAAGAATAGTTTTGTAAATAATTATACCGATATATGCGAAGTAAATGAGATAAGTAATTTATTTTATAAAAAAAATTCTTATTCGTTTAAAAATAATTAAGAAAATAATAAACCATTGACTTTTCATAATTATGTGTATAGTTTCGATTCACGTTTACATACATGCACGTACACATATAAACATTGCGGGATACGTAATAAAAAAATAACAAATACTTTAGCCACTGCTTATACAAAATGCTTAATTATTTTCAAGCGTAAAATGTTGTTTATCTTTTTCCCAAAGTTCAATAAGAGTTTGCGAAGTGTTTATAGAAGGAAATCTTTCTATCCAAGATTCAATGAATCCAGCAAAATTGGGTTCATAGTTCTTTAGTCGTGGTTCATTTTCATTTATTTCTGTAATAAACAAATTGATATAAGTAAAAAATTTCATAATAAATACACATAATTACTTAAACACGTACCATTTACAAACGTATTAGATTGTACTAATATTTTTCGGGGTTCTTTATGAGCTAAAACTATATCTCTCCAACGCGCCCATGGATATGGACCTGTTTCCGGTACTTCGCTGTATCTTTCATACATTTCCCTAGCTGCTTGAACATCGCCTGTACTTTTATAAATTTGCAATTTCATTAAGAAGTCTCCAATTGCTTTTTTGCCAACTGTTAAAATTTTTGATCTATCAACGGTCAATAGTAAATTCTTTCCAGGCTCTGATTCTATAATATTAACAAAATCATTGCCAGCTTCTAAACAAACTCTAAGCAGAACATATCTTGTTTGAGAATGAGCCTGTAACCACTTTTTAGTCGACGGTTGATATGTTTCTAAAGTTTTTGCACAGCCAGTCCACAATAAATATAACCAATTCACATATATTATATCATCTGCCTTAGAACCTTCGTATCCAAATATACTCAATATATCTTTTTCTAGAGATAAATATAAGCCAACTGCTTCTGCTCTGCACTCTTCGTAAGAAGATCCCATTGAACCAAACTTTGAATCATACGTTTCACCGGGTAAGAAAAATTTATTTATCAGTTGTCCAGTCACAGGATTTTTTACTTTTCCTATATCGAAATTATACGAACCATCTTCTAATTGCCTTAATAGTTTACCTGTTCCATGACCAAGGAGTTCGTGCAAACTAATTTGCACTTCAAAACTAGCTAGTCTATAAGTGTTCATCAGATTCTGATCATCCTGAGATAAAAATGGTATCACATCTAATTTCATGTTTGCAGGAATTACATTACCGAGAGAAACATTTTTAAATCCTTCCGATTGCTTAATTTCATCATAATTAGGAATATTTATACCCGCAGGAATAGCAGATCCTGAGAATGTTAGAACATCCAATGAGGTAAAATCAGGTCTTAGAAATTCATCTTTTTCAAAATCTTTATCCCAAGGGAGTTTTGATATAAACTTTTCTGCGTTACTCACTAATGTAGCAAATTTTTTAGATGTTTCTTTATTTACCATTGCTACAAATCCTTCAAATTCTCCTCTTTGACCTGCTGGATCTCTGTAGGTTTCTATGAAACCAATGTAAGTTTCTATAACCGGTCCTTTATCTTTGATCCAAAAGCGAGAACCATCTTTATGACTTTGTAAAGATCCTGTTTCAAAATGTTCTATATATTTATTTAACATATTTTTCTGATTTTCATTCACAGCATATTTTTGTGCTTTTCGGAGATTATCAACAACTGGAATCAAAAGCTTGCTATAATCTCCTCTTGTAATTTTAAATTTAGCATTTTTAAATACTTCTTCCGACAGCGTAACGTTAGGATCATCGTCAGTTTTCACAGAAGCTAGTCGGATTTCGTATACATCCATATTCTCTGAAGTTTCGGAATCATTTCTTTTATTTACCGTTTTAAAGCATCTTGTATTATAAGATTCTAATCCTTTACTTTGCATAAAATCATTAACCAATTCTGCATCTTTGTCCGTGCAATTGGCAGAAAAATAAGTTGTAATCCCTTTATCGCCTAATCCCAAACATTTTAATTTCCCTTTTACAGAATATATTATGTTTTTAATTTTGTTCCAAATTTCTTCGATATCGTTAGGATTAGATTTATGCGCCTTCGAAACTTTTATAACGGCTTCAAATTTATCTTTAGACAAATTAGGAATTATTTTACTATCGCCAAAAGATTTATAATTACCAGCATTTGCAAAGATTCCACAAGTATATACTAAAAATGCCTAGAAGTATAAAATAATTTTACGATTATTATTTAAAAATTATTTTTAAGAAATGAAATTAAAATTCACCATAAACTTACAGTAAACTCATCTTTGTTAACATCAGCATTAAGCGCAGATTTTTCCAATTCATTTATTTCTTCGGATATAAAAATTGTATGTAAAAGTGCAAATATTAATGGTGATTCTGGAGAAGTTTGTATAAATACAATAAGACCACCATTCCATGCAGCTTGGTTTAAATAATGTGCATATAATTTTTCGTTTTTTGTTAAAGCATTAAATGCAGTATCACATTCTAAAGAAATTATCGGTTGGTTATTTGGTAAAGTAAAGAATGAAATATCTTCGCTCATTTTTGTGGATAGTAGTCTCACGCTGGAATGCAGTTGTAATTTATAACTCGATAGGTTTATTGATTACACTTTTGATCAGATTTTGTACATAAAAAATTTTAGAACTGCTACATATGTATATAATATAATGTATGACGTATGTATGTACCTAACCTGTACGGTAATGACTAATAACACTTCTCCCAACACATAACCTACCTTGAAACAAAATTTTTTTCTAAATACTTAACTTCCCTATTCGTACTGAAAATTACAGATCCAACATTTTTTTCTTTGACATTAACAGTAACCGAAAAATGCCGTAAAAAGTATTTAAACGCGGTTTTCGAAGCAATTTTCTGTCGATAAATTTGCCATGCGTGTAATTTAAACATCGCAATTTATCGTAAAAAGAAATAACTGTTTTTTAATATTCGTACACTCGTTTAATCTTTTATTTGTAATTAAAGAGTTATCTGTTACATGTTAATTTATTATATAAATTTATGAAATAAAAAAACGGTTACCAAACTTCCTAGGTAATCTAGTTTTTAAACTACCAATAGAAACGAAATATACAAAAATACTTTTGACGTATAACTTTTTAAATTTTACTTTAATTCATATTACGTTGATGATAATGAATTTAAAAAAGTAACTTTCAAATAATTTATTTTCTTTTTAATATACATGTTTTATATAAAAATTCTAACTTATCGCTAAAATTAGAATTTTGTACATTTAGTATTTTTCTTTTCTTTTTGCTTCGAGTATTATTTTTTTTTTCTTTTTCTTTTCTTTTTTTTTTTTTTTTTTTTTTTTTTTTTTTTTTTTTT
>SMSQ01023600.1:68084-87765 GCA_019453375.1 Ctenoplectra terminalis
TTTTTTTTTTTAAAGATAAATATAACTCAACCGAGTAGTATCTGCAACTTATTTGTTAGTTTTGTGTAATAAAACAAATTACATATCCTTAAAACACGAGTATAAATACAAAAATAAGTTTGTTTTCTGGAAGGCACGTTTCAAAGGAGCTAGTTTTATAGAAGTAAATTTTTGTAAACGAAAAACATATTCTTATTCTTTGACATCTCCAATGCCATCCGCGTTTATCGCAAACATTGCTTCGCTCTCAGGTAGACAGGGTGAGTCATAAATCTTACATATCCTAGTTTCCCGTCTACCCTTGCGTAAGTATAATCTTGTAGTACTTGCGTGTGCTAAAATATGACCGCCGATTGGTTTTTTCTGATCGCCACCAAACATGCTAGCCGCACCATCAACTTGTGCCACAACTTGATTGGTTATAACAACAGCAACACCATGTTCGTCGGCTATTCTGAGCAACATTCTAAGAAACCTACCTAAATGCATTTGTCTAGCAGCTAATTCTCCTCTTCCAGAATATTCAGTTCTATATAGACCAGTCGCGCTGTCTACTATTAATAAAGCGTATCTAGATTCAGTCATCATGGCACTAGCCTGAATTAATAATCGAGTTTGATGGTCTGTATTGAAAGCTCTGGCACAAGCGACATTGTCCAACACAGAATCCCCTGCAATTTTATATCTTTGTGCAACAGCGATTAATCTTTCGGGTCTAAAAGTTCCTTCTGTATCTACGTAAAGACATTTTCCTTCCGCGCCTCCCATATCTATAGGTAATTGACAATTAACGGCAAGCGTGTGACACAACTGAGTCTTTCCAGAGCTAAACTCTCCAAATATTTCCGTAATGGAACCAGTCTCTATACCACCTCCTAATAATCTATCCAGTTCACTGGAACCGGTAGTCACAAAAACTATGTTCGACCGAGTTTGATGGATTTCGGTAGCACTTTTAAAACCCATCACAACTAGTTTCGAAGCTTCTTGCAAAATTTTATCCGCTTTAGCTTCGCTAATACCTTTAATGGCAAGTAGGTGTTTTTTGGGAGCATAAGCTACAGCTTCCACGGTATGATAACCAGCTTCCTCTAATTTTTTTACATCTCCTGCTGTTATGCCATTTCCCTAAATAAAAAACACACTTATTAAATGATTTGTATAATTTATAATTTCTTGCGTATCAATGATACAAATTAGTTGTAGAAAGCACGAAAGAAACATAATAAAACAAGTATGATAAAGGTTACAAAATAAGCTTACTTCAAGACTTTTTATTAACTTTGCTTGTGGATTATATTCCTCGAACTCTTCATCTCCTTGAAGAGTAGCCGTAGATGCCATAGCCGACATTTTTCAAATATAATGTAACGCAACGAATGTTTTATGGAGCGATATAAAAATACGAATTCGAAGCAAGTATCATCTTTGCGCCAAAATATAATGGCGTGCATCTACGCCATTAATGTTAAGGCAACTTGAAATTACAAAGCTTGAAGTAAAATTATGTATATATGTAAAATGTGTAAGCGAACATATAAAAATTTGTATTTTTCGCCAATTCTGTGGATAATTCTAAATTCATACCAGAAACGAGGTACAGAATAGACCTAACATCCAATGCTTTTTTTTGTTCAGAGTCTTATCATTTTAGAGTCACTCTCAACGTTACCGATTCAGCGTGGAATAAGATTAGAGCATCAATAGCGGTTAGAATTAAAAGTAAACGTAGCTAACAAGTTACGGGAATTAATAACACTTTGTAGGATATAAAAACTGGATCGCGTATTTATCGACGATCAACATTATACGTTTCCATCGAAAGATGTCTCTTCGTTCGATAGTAAGAGATGAAACGAAAGGAAAAGAGAAAGGTCAGGAACGAAGGGTATTAGGTCGACACGAGACGGATGTAGTCCGTTGTGACGTCGGACTATTAAGAAAATTACATATTAATCCCTAAAGTGTTTCTAAAAGGGAGCCGTTACACGTTACATGATTGATTACACGTTTTCATGGGCGAATCTTAATTGAAATATTGTTGGATCAACGACACGAGATTTGTTCTCCCAATGATAATGGCGACTTTACATAAGAAGCATCTTTGTTCGTCAAACATAGCTATAAGCACTGTGTTTTTCGATCTGGATAATACTCTCATCGAGACCAGAAAGGGGGACAATCAAACATGCCGAAAGGTACCGTAAAATATTTGAAATTATATCGATGTCGAATACTGTATGCGCGTATATAAACGGTCAGTATTGGTTAGAATACTGTACATATGTGTATGCGTGTGTGTATATGTTCTTCCCGAAGTGTGCGCGAGAAGCAGTTGAAATTAAGAAAAGAAAAAAAAAACATGAAAGGTCACTCGTATTAATAATTTAACAACTTAGTTCGTGTACATTATTTTCATATCTTTTTTAACGGTTAAGAAAAAAAAGTAATCTTATGGTAATCGCATTTTAGGTACATATACTCTAATCTCGGTTTTGATCCAAAGATCGGACGAAAATAGAAGCATCCGTGTAATACGATCCGACCCCCTGATATAGAGCTTTCTCTCGAACAGTTATTTTTGACCGATCCTACTGTACCGTCCAGATGCTCGACGTAACGTAGAAAAAGCGAGCAAACAAATTACCGAAGGTAATTTTCACGATCTTGAGATACCGGTCAATCGTAGAGCGCAATTATATTGAAAATACTGCAACAAAGGTTATGCCGGAACTACACATATGTGTGCGTTTAAAAATTTTTCATTCGATGCAACTCTTTAAAATTGTGATTATTCTAAAGAACTTTGAATATTATTTTTAATACGATTCTTTGAATAAGCAATTGACGTATTGCTAATCTATAATAAAGTAAAATAAATTNCATATGTGTGCGTTTAAAAATTTTTCATTCGATGCAACTCTTTAAAATTGTGATTATTCTAAAGAACTTTGAATATTATTTTTAATACGATTCTTTGAATAAGCAATTGACGTATTGCTAATCTATAATAAAGTAAAATAAATTGAAGAACGTTGTTAACCTTGCATCGGTGATAATTCATATTTGGATAGTAATATAGACAGTTTCGTGGAATTAAGGTTTGTGGTAGGATAACTTTATTTTTGTCTCTCACTAAGTGAGTGTGTCAAAGGGCAAGGCTAGTTTTAAGGGGTTTGATCTGGGAGTACTGCCAGTTGGCTTTTAGCTGTGACATGTGAAAGATGCAAACCTCGGTGAAATCTTATTAAATAATACGAATACGATTTGATAAATATCAGTATTTTTAAATTGTTTGTAAATTACAATTTGAAGTTTGTCGTCGTATGATAAAGATAAAATTATAAACACACTTAAGATATAAAAGAAGGATATTTAATTTTTAAATCGTAACAAAGCAAAGGATAAACATGAATATCCCAGAGAGCGTGAAAAAGTGTGTAGCTGTTTTAAAGTCTGTTGAGACTGATTCGGAAAAATTTGCTGCATTGTTCATGGTTACAAAATTGGTGGATAGCAAAGATTGTACAGCGGCTGTAAAAAAAATATTATTCGAAGCTATCGGAACAAAATTCGTAACAAAATTATTATCTACGCAAGTAGTGCCTGTGGATTGTCCTCCACAAGTATACAAGTCTGTAGCGCTATCTATACTTTCTGCATTTTGCGGAGAATCAGAATTAGCTTCTCATCCTGATATGATTACTCATGTACCTGCATTGCTTGAAATCGTTTCGCAAGCTGACGAAGATGCGGCGGATGATATGTTGATTATTGTTAGCGAAGCGTACACGTGCTTGCAAAATATTGCACAATATCCTCCTGGACAGAAAGTTTTACTCGAACAGAAAGCTATTTCAAAAATGTGTGACATTTATTCGGAAAAAAGTTTTCAAACGGATCAAGCTTTAAATATTTTGGTTACCTTAACCGGAAGATTTGGTCCAGAAGCATGGGATGCGACAGATACCGCGCCTTTTCATGCTATTATAAATAAGATTGCGTTAGACTTTGAAACAGATCATACGGAAAGAAAATTTCAATTATGCACAATTTTACAAGCTTTACTAATGTCCTGTAGAGGAAATATCATCGGTGAAACTGCTAAAGAAGAATCTTGGCCATCTAGCATTCATAAAGCTTTGTCCGATATTCTTGGATCAAAGATAGGCAAAAATCAACGTGATCCAGCATTGAAACTTGCTTCTGTAATGATAGATTTATTAGGGGCAGAATGGGCTTTGTTGGATAAAGAAAAACCAAAAGTATTTTTTTTATTGTTGATTCAGCTGGCATCTATAGAAGTTAGAATGCAAGTGGAAGGAAAACAATTGAAAGCTATAATGGCAAATGCAGAATTAATAACGTCTTGTTTTATTATTCTTGAAATTTCTCTCGCGTATATTACCAATGACCAATTAGATCTAGATCAGAAAGAAAAACAGTCGTTGTATACTGTTTTGAAAGGAGCTTTTGCTGCAATTATAGGTTTGCTTACGACGGTATCTAAAATGAAAGAAATAACAAACATTAAAGAAAAAGTATTTATATGCGCCGTGGTAAGAGTATTAGCGGCGTGGCTTGCTCAAGAAACAACGGCTATGCGTTCACAAGTTTATGCAGTTTTGCCTTATGTCTTAACGGTAGCTAATGACACATTTTATGCGCACAGAAATAGAAAATTAGCAGAGAAAGCTAAAGCAAATGCTAAAGTTAAAAATGACGAAGGAACATCGTCCGGGGAATCGGTTACTCACGATCCTTTAAGCGAAGTTGATTTGTTGAGACTTTTATTACCTGCATTGTGTTATTTAGCTGTAGAAGAAGATGCTCGAAAAATTTTACTTCGACACAAACAAGAAGAAGTCTTGTTCGAATGTTTGTCTTATCATTGGACAATTGTTCATTATAAAAAGCCACCAATTCCAAAATCAGAAAGATTGAAAGCATTGAAAGAACAAGAAAAAGAAAAAGAAGAAGAATTAGAACTTCATGTACTAGAAGCGATCAAAGATTCAAGGACAGCTATGGTTTCTGTGTGCAATGTTCTAATGAATATCACTGTACTAGAAGCAAAGTTAGTGGAAGAGTCACAGACATTCGTTTCTTTATTGAAATTTATTTTCAATAATCTTCCAGAACTTAAACAAATTCCAGAAAACCTGGTACTGCACGGTCATCTTGCAGTTTTAGGATTGTTGTTATTAAAGCAACAGGCGACGCGCGTAAAGAAAAATGATTTTTCTATATGTAGATACATTCAGGCTACTATAAGATTTTTATGGGACGCGTATATAATTGATGAGAGTAATGATCCAACCGAACTTGTTATTGCCATGTCGTATAAAGAACGGTGGATGGAGCTTATGGAACTATGGTTTCTTGGAATGCAGACAATGGCTGGAGTGTTACAAGTCGTACCTTGGCTTTCACAGTTTACCCTTGAGTCAGGTTGGGCGGAAGAAATCATTGAAATCCTCAAGAAAGTAAAAATAGGAAGTCTTCAACCAAATGTAAAATCTGCTTTTGAAGATCTCTTATGTCATTTAGTTAAAGCAGATGAAAATGTTGCTTCTGTTTTGAAGAAACGTGGAGCCTTAACTGTTTGCAGAAATCATCGTATGATGGAACTTGGAAAACATCTTTTCGGAGACTAAAACAGTCCAAATATTTATATAAATATTTTATTGACTTATAATGTTTTAATTAAAAGAACTATATACTTGTATACTAATAGTATATCTAAAAAGATTTAGTATAGTCGTATGTTGTTAAGTGATACATTTATTATGTATACATGCTATACATGTTCTTTATGTTTTACTTGCAATATATTAAAAAAAAAAATTTAATAAGAAAAAATAATATCAATTTTTTAATTTAAAGTAACTTTGTTCGTTGGTATTTCGTTTCACCAAAATAACTTTTATATTTTAATGATTTATTTAGTTATATTTTTGAAAAACTGTATACAGTCATAGATCAAATGTAAATTTAGGTGGCAATCGTGTCTGAAAATAGTTTTCTGGCAAAGGGAAGAGTTAACAAATATTTCTACGAACTAAATGTTCTCAAAAATTTTAATATTTAAGTATACATTGGGAAATAATTTTTTTTTACATATTTTATTATATCACAAATTGTTGCAAAATTTGTGTAAGTTAGAATTGTATTACTCGCTATTTTAAAATGTATATACTTAAAAAAAAGCGTTTATGTATAATGAATGGCTTTGTAAAATAATTGATCTTTCTATTAAAGTAAATTGTTTTTTAAAATACTTCTATCTTTTAAGTTATTACCCATCTTGGTATTGAAGAATGAAAACAATTGAATTAGATAAACGTGTTAAATCATGAAAATTACCTCTTACATTACATATAATAGACGACATAAAGTGTGCAGTAATAAATATAAATATTAACTTGCAACAACAATCTGAGTAAGACTTGTAATGTTTGAGTAATATGTTTGTTGTTGGCACAACTGATTTTGTTGTGATTACAGCAACGACCGTGGGTGCCACTTCGAGTGTCCACTAATCGGCTCGAGTATTTGAATGAATCAATGCATTTTCTAGGTAATCATTAAAAACTGAATTAAGTGACCTAAACTCCTAACTGATCGTTTGTATCCTTTCTCCTAACAGCTTGGTTCGGCCATAAAAATTCACATTCAATAAATGTTTTTTTCATTTTCAATATATCAGTTACTTTTTCTAATCAATTTTATTGTTAACGTTCATCATTTTTCTCAATTATCAAAACGCATTATTGTAGACTCTGTTGAATGTGGAAATCAGTTTCATTCTCCTTTAGTGCGTACTTTGTATTTTGTTCATTATTTTGTAATACTACTTGATTTATATGTCGTAAAGTGAAAAATATCTAACAGGTGATATTCTAACTTTATCTACAGTTGGCTGAGGAACTAGCACAAGAGTATGGTATTCCTGAAGATGTATCTGTTAAGATTACAACAACATATCTGAAGCTCTTTAGAAAATGTCCTGACAATGTAATTAACACTTTAGACGCTTGGCGCATAACTTTATGGAGCAAAGCACTTGGAGAAAAATACTCGTATTTAGCAAGAAAAATTTACGAACGATGGTTGTGTCTACGATACTATTATTTGACACTTTCGTCAGATGTAGTTTCTATGCTCCGTCAATTGAGGGTAAAATACCTCTTAGGTTTGATTACAAATGGACCTTCTAATGCCCAGTGGGAAAAAATACGAAAACTTTCGCTTGAACAATATTTCGATATAATTCTTGTATCGGGAGATTTACCATGGGAAAAGCCAGAAAGAGAAATATTTCGAAAAGCGTGTCGATTTTTAAATGTTAAGTCAGATACATGTATAATGGTTGGTGACAAACTGGAAACTGATATTCTAGGTATTCTATTTTCAATGTACTATTTTTTTTCCTTTTTTCTTTTTTTTACCAAAGTTTATACTTATTTATGAATGATTAAACAATAATACAGATTAATTTGATTTAAAAACGAGTATTATTTTTACTTAGGTGGAATAGAAGCAGGTCTGAAGGGTACAATTTGGATTCCAACATCAGATAAACCACCTTTGTTAAGGGAAGATCCACAACCAGACTTTACTATAAGGCATATTACAGATCTTTTAAATATTTTAAACAGAGGTCCCGATGCTCCAGAACTTGAAGATTCTTCTTCCAATGCATCCGATGGTAGTTGATAAAAAGGCAAAGAAATTATTTCTTAGTTGTTTTTTTTAAATATCAGCTTATAGAGATAAAATTTTTATGAAACCTGCTAATTGTTTCCTCACAATTAAGCAATTATTATTAAGCTACTATAATAGCATGGAATATATTTTACATGCTTTAACGGTCACTTAAATGGCTCACGCATTGTTTTTACCTTAATATCGAATAGAAAAAAGTGAAATTATTGATTGCAAGATGATAATTAGTGCTATTATATAGAATTTAGACCTCTCTTTTTGTTGTTTGTTTGTTTTTTTTTTAACTGAGAATTACTTTTATATCACTTATATGAAACTATATTTTTTAACAGGGAATTCGATCAAAAATTATTTACTTATTTATAGATTTTTTTTTGTTTTTTCGATACTTATTACTTAATTTTATAATAAATTTTCGTTTTTACAATTACATTTTATATAATACAAATTTTTAATGTATCGATTTAATATAAATGAGAACAATGCAACTTATGTACAAAGTGTATAATGCACATTTTCACCTATACGTTAATGATAAAAAATCCAATAGAAATAATGAAAAATAATTGTTTTAGAATTAATTTTAATGTGTAATATACAATGTATGCATTAAATATAATGATCTCTTCAGAAGGTCTAGAGTACAACTGTTGTAAAAATGTATAAACGTATGTTTATAATTCATATGTATCTCTAATATACAAAGAGTATATATGTATGCTCCAGATGAGTTTCCTATATATATTGTAATTATGTATGTACATCTGTAACATATATTTTTTCACTATATATTTTATCTTTGTTGAAATATGACAAACACAAATGGCAATGTAAAAGAATTGACAATATGGAAATAATGATGTAATAATGCTTACATCTGTTAATAAAAAAAATGTAGCAGTATTAAGGTTTTTCTTGACAATACCCTTTGTAGAAGAACGAATATAAATCTAAATTTACAAATTTTTTCGTATTCTCATGATTTAATAGTACGTAACTACGTTTTTATACTTGGACATTTTTATGCTCGTGTGTTATAAGATCGTCAGTCATACAGCTCTTATCTTGCTCGTTTGCTTTACGTTTTGCATTACCTAAATCTGTTAAATTATGATTTAACTTATCGTTTTCTTCCATCCCATAAACGTCGTTTAATCGTTCCATGTTCCCGCCAATCTAAAATGATTCGCTTTAATAATAATGAAATGTTACATATTATAAATTATCCATTGTAATTGATTCATTTAACGAACCGTTGAAAACGAATCTTTGCTTTTAAAAGAGAGTTTTTTATAAATTTTTCGAGCTTCTTCTGGATTAATATCAGCTTCTATTAATGATGTAAGAACATCTCTCTCAGTTACGTGTAATTCAGGATTGGCATCAACTAATATGACCGATTTATTGCCAGTGTCCAATGAATTACGCCTAACGTGGTCCTGCTTTTGATACCACATTAACTTTTCGGTCACCCTATTTTCATTTAAAACTTTTGGTGGCGTTGGTGGTCGAACCGTAGAAATATTTAATAACTGTTGAGTATACGCAAAATCTTCTAATTCCTCGTCCTCCGAATTATTCAACATGTTTAAAGCAAGTTTTAATTGATAAATTTCGTACAGCATTCGATTCTGTTCAGAGATACGAAGTATGTCGTTTTATACGTTTAATATTATTTTATAAATTTTAACAATAAAATATCGCATTGTTCTAACCATATCTAAAAGTGTTTTATTTTTTTTTATATGTTTTTTCAATACTTCTTGTAGCTCTTCATCGGTATAAAGCCCATTGAGTATTATTTCATGTGTTATTTCGTACACAAATTTTGCGTACTTCGCTTCTTCATTTTCTGTATCAACTTTTTTATTGTCAATTAAATTGGTAGGCAGTTGAGTAATTTTGTAATTCCCGTAACTTCTCGAGGTGCTAACTGCCGATGAAGGATGATTCGTATCTTGTGATAAAAAATCGGAAGCAGATTCGTAATACATCGACTTTTCTTCGTATCTGTATATATTTTAATGTTAACAGAACAGTACAAAATAAGTACCTACAATTTAAGTGATTTTAAATGAGAAGGAAAATTTTTCTATCACGAAATATCGTCTCACCTATCTTTTACTTTTACTCCAGTTTTTGAATCTACAGGTCTAAATATATTTCTACAACTAGCACTCGATTGCGTATAAGAGTGTCGCTTTACATGTTTGCTATCCGATATAAATTGCTCCGAATTATTTATTTTAAATGTCGGCGAATTTGGACAAGTTACGTCATTGTGTAATTTTGATCGTGAACAAATCACATCATAATCGTAACTGGCAAAATACTTTTGTGCTTCACACTGACAGAAATACTTCGAGTCATAGTTCATTCTTAAAAAATCCTAATTATAATTGATCAATAAATAAAGAACTTAGAAATTTTTTTTACCAACTACGTTAAATAAATTATATATTAATAATATTATATTACCACTGGGTGATATAAAGTATCGTATGCCAATTTATCAATTATATTGTGCGTAATCTCTGTTTTTACAAATCGTGGTTTACAATCAGTTTGTTTGCATATTTGCTTTCTTTTTCGCATGTAGGTTTTGTTTCTGGTATCAACAACACATTTTGCCAGTAAAATGCGTCGTATGTGTGCGTTCATAGAATTATATGCTGTTAATTGTTCAAAGTAATTTTGTCCATTTTGATTGTACGCTAGATTCGATAAAAATTTACTGCTTACATTTACAAAGAAAATTTCATAAAATGTATGTTATATCGCAAACAATGTAAAATATCGAAATTCCGATTCGATCGAAAGATACGGAACAATGAGAAAGAAAGAGAGAAAAAAAAATGTGTTTTTCTTACCAGTACTTTTAAGATTAACTTCACTCTTGTTACATTTTGTCATTTCTTAAAAACTGTAATATTCTTACTTGCTTATTTTAGATTTTATTTTATACCTAATGTAAAAGATAAAAAGGTAAATCACCAAGAATTTAAAACGATTAAAATAATGCTAACAAATATTTTTATCTTATTAATAACTGAAAAAAAAAACACACTGCAAGGTATCTACACACATGCATACGTAAGTTTAAAGTTATCACTACAGGTTACCAAGCAACAATATTTTTCTTTATTTCTCATCAAGATATTGTCTAGATAATTTATAATGGTAACATTGATGAAATAATTTATGACCGATAAAATTTTGTCGTGTCGTGTTTCATACATGAGGCACAAAATAGACCCATCGTGTTACGGAATACCGTGTCACGTATTCTAAATTACCGATCACAATTTCTATCGACATTTTGTTATGCCCTCCGCGGTTAAGGGTGATGGGTTTAGGAATGATTTCGAACGATATTCAATTAATTAGATATTAAATATTTAAAAATATAATACAGTAAACAATGAAATTATCTAATTGCTACATTTGTAACACAATATTTATAAAAACTTTAGATAACAATCAACCCGTTCCATGTCTTAACTAAGAGTAATATCAAAATAGTATGTAAATGAGAAAGGAAAATGAATAAAGTATTTACATTGGATGACTTTATTCTGTGACTTTATTCAATTTTTTAATTAATCGATGCTCATAACTATAACAATACGAAATTACGAAATTTACATATTTATCAATATGTTTACTTTTGGTAAGAACAAATACTGAATAAAATAGTTAATGTTTAGCGGTATATGTACCTATATCAGCGTTTTTTAGGTAATATGCATTTTCATGGTTTATCAGTTCTTATTACTATCGTAGGTTTGTTTAATCAAAATGATTCATTGATATGACGTTCGGAAACATTGGAGCTATAACCTAAAATTTGCCATGTGCAATGAATCGTAGATAGTGAANATTTTTCTTTATTTCTCATCAAGATATTGTCTAGATAATTTATAATGGTAACATTGATGAAATAATTTATGACCGATAAAATTTTGTCGTGTCGTGTTTCATACATGAGGCACAAAATAGACCCATCGTGTTACGGAATACCGTGTCACGTATTCTAAATTACCGATCAGAATTTCTATCGACATTTTGTTATGCCCTCCGCGGTTAAGGGTGATGGGTTTAGGAATGATTTCGAACGATATTCAATTAATTAGATATTAAATATTTAAAAATATAATACAGTAAACAATGAAATTATCTAATTGCTACATTTGTAACACAATATTTATAAAAACTTTAGATAACAATCAACCCGTTCCATGTCTTAACTAAGAGTAATATCAAAATAGTATGTAAATGAGAAAGGAAAATGAATAAAGTATTTACATTGGATGACTTTATTCTGTGACTTTATTAAATTTTTTAATTAATCGATGCTCATAACTATAACAATACGAAATTACGAAATTTACATATTTATCAATATGTTTACTTTTGGTAAGAACAAATACTGAATAAAATAGTTAATGTTTAGCGGTATATGTACCTATATCAGCGTTTTTTAGGTAATATGCATTTTCATGGTTTATCAGTTCTTATTACTATCGTAGGTTTGTTTAATCAAAATGATTCATTGATATGACGTTCGGAAACATTGGAGCTATAACCTAAAATTTGCCATGTGCAATGAATCGTAGATAGTGAACTATTATGTAGGTAAAAAAAAAACCTGTTACAATGTATAATGTTTACGAGCAGGTAACCATTAAAGACATAGCAAATTGGATCGCCTCTGGAACAATAATATTTGGCGGTATTATTCCATATGTACCACAATATAGAGAAATAAAAAAAAGGGATAATCCAGAAGGATTTTCCCTTTATGTATGCCTTACACTTTTAATAGCCAATACATTACGTATTTTCTTTTGGTTTGTATATTTTTCATACATAAGTATTGAACAAAATTTTATTATGTCAATTAATATGTATTTGTTACAGGTTTGGAAAACATTATGAAATACCTCTTTTATTACAAAGTATATTTATGATCGTTACCATGTTTATAATGATTAAACTTTGTATAAATGTACAAAATAGGAATCAAGTGATAAAAGTTAGGGAACGTGTATTTTCGGGTAAGTTAAAATACAAATACACAAAAAAAAAAACATAAAATAAACTGTTTCAACGTATATGACAAATCTGTTCTAAATTAATAAGTCGTGTTATATCTTAATTTAACAGATTTTGATGCAAATTTTTTTTGGAAATGGACAGACTTTCAATCTTATTTAAACTTTATGATATTATTTGCTGCATTAGTAGGGATTCTAACGTATCTATTAGTGGATGTTCCAATATTTGTTGAAACTATAGGATTATTTGCAGTATTAACAGAAGCTATGCTCGGAATACCACAATTTTTTCGTAATTTTTTTAATAAATCTACCAATGGAATGAGGTACGAAGTTATTTTAATAACACGATGCGATTATTTAAATANCGAAATTACGAAATTTACATATTTATCAATATGTTTACTTTTGGTAAGAACAAATACTGAATAAAATAGTTAATGTTTAGCGGTATATGTACCTATATCAGCGTTTTTTAGGTAATATGCATTTTCATGGTTTATCAGTTCTTATTACTATCGTAGGTTTGTTTAATCAAAATGATTCATTGATATGACGTTCGGAAACATTGGAGCTATAACCTAAAATTTGCCATGTGCAATGAATCGTAGATAGTGAACTATTATGTAGGTAAAAAAAAAACCTGTTACAATGTATAATGTTTACGAGCAGGTAACCATTAAAGACATAGCAAATTGGATCGCCTCTGGAACAATAATATTTGGCGGTATTATTCCATATGTACCACAATATAGAGAAATAAAAAAAAGGGATAATCCAGAAGGATTTTCCCTTTATGTATGCCTTACACTTTTAATAGCCAATACATTACGTATTTTCTTTTGGTTTGTATATTTTTCATACATAAGTATTGAACAAAATTTTATTATGTCAATTAATATGTATTTGTTACAGGTTTGGAAAACATTATGAAATACCTCTTTTATTACAAAGTATATTTATGATCGTTACCATGTTTATAATGATTAAACTTTGTATAAATGTACAAAATAGGAATCAAGTGATAAAAGTTAGGGAACGTGTATTTTCGGGTAAGTTAAAATACAAATACACAAAAAAAAAAACATAAAATAAACTGTTTCAACGTATATGACAAATCTGTTCTAAATTAATAAGTCGTGTTATATCTTAATTTAACAGATTTTGATGCAAATTTTTTTTGGAAATGGACAGACTTTCAATCTTATTTAAACTTTATGATATTATTTGCTGCATTAGTAGGGATTCTAACGTATCTATTAGTGGATGTTCCAATATTTGTTGAAACTATAGGATTATTTGCAGTATTAACAGAAGCTATGCTCGGAATACCACAATTTTTTCGTAATTTTTTTAATAAATCTACCAATGGAATGAGGTACGAAGTTATTTTAATAACACGATGCGATTATTTAAATATTTATCTAGTCATTTTACTGTTATTTCAGTATCATTATGGTTGCAATGTGGACATTAGGCGATGCATTTAAAACGTGTTATTTTATTATGAAAGAAGCTCCAATCCAATTTAAAGTTTGTGGTACTCTTCAAGTTGTAATCGATATTGCAATTTTAATGCAAGTGTACGTCTATCAAAATAGTGCTGCAGTACATACAAGAGTTCCAGTTAGAGTCGATTGACTCTGGTATTTTGTATATTTGAATATTATAAAGTACTTCTTGTACAACTTTTATTAATTAAAATATTTATACGCGTTATACATTGCTCTTTATATAATTTTCATTAACTAAAATATTTATTTTATAGATAAATGTTTATGTATATACTAGATTGTACAAAAAATAAGACAAAATGCACAATGTATTACAAATAATCATGCATCAAAATAATATTTCTCATCTTCGCTTAAATCATAAGCATAAGCATAAGCATAAGCATAAGCATAATTTACATTTTTTAAATTAAACTTTTTATACATTTTAATTGTATGTTATGTATGTACTTTTTTAAATAAAATTATGTTCATATGGTAAAAGAAATTCAATTTAAACGAAACGACATTTAATACCATTGTATATTTAACTTGTATTACAAAGCATGCATTATAGTTTCTATAGTATAACTGATTTATAAATCTACGTATCTAGATATAGTAGAGGATAAAACTTATTTATCGATAAAACTAGAAAATCTTAACGTAGGAACTTTTAGAATTTGTACTATATCTATATTTGCACTAAATTCACGATGATTGGTTGTACCTTTCAATTTCAACTTACAAGTTTTTTGAACACGTTCGGAAAATGATGCTCGAGTCAATCTATACGTTAATATTAACGCAAGTTAAATTTCAATTAGAGTAAAAGCGTTAGTGTAATAACTTATTGTCGTTACTGATCATAATTACTTCTACGTAAACTACATCTACACATTATATTATCTGCATTTACAGGTAATAGTAATTTTTAGTAACGGAAAGATCAATGTTAAATGAAAATTATAATAAAAATTTTTATATTATTTTCATAAACAAGTGTTAGCATAATATATTTCGTTTATACACGTTTTATTAAATTTAATATTAAACTGTTGTTTCGAATAATTTGAATTCAGTTAACCTAACAAATTTGTTTATTTCATTAACATTTTAATCATTTGTAAACACTACCGTTAACAATTTAATTATACAATTTACAATTTACAATTTACAATTTACAAAGTAGATCTGTTATGTAAAAGTAATTTACATTTATTAATTACAAGGTGTTAAAAGCTGTAATGGGAGAAAGTCAATGGAGAGATTGGAAACCTTTTATTTATGGAGGTTTGGCTTCGATTGTTGCAGAATTAGGTCTGTGGTATTAAATTATATTAATTCTATATTAAAAGTTTATTTAATAATTTTTTTCTCACATATATATTTTTGGTTAGGTACTTTTCCTTTAGACACAACGAAAACACGTCTTCAAATCCAAGGACAGAAATTAGATAAAAAATATGCACATTTAAAATATTCTGGTATGATTGATGCATTATTTAAAATATCACAACAAGAAGGATTTAAAGCTCTATATTCTGGGTAAACTTGATATATTAATATGACACGGGCGCGCACGCACACACACACACGCATATAATATTAATTATTTTAATATTATATTGCATTGACAGAATAAAATTATTTTGTTATCCAGAATCAGCTCAGCTATTTTAAGACAAGCTACTTATGGAACCATAAAATTTGGTACATATTATTCCTTAAAGAAAACAGCTATGGATAAATGGGAAACAGATGATTTAGTTGTTATAAATATTGTATGCGCTGCAATAGCTGGTGCTATTTCAAGTGCTATAGCTAATCCCACTGATGTAGTAAAAGTTCGTATGCAAGTGACTGGAATTAATTCAAATTTATCACTGTTTGGTTGTTTTCAAGATGTTTACCAACATGAAGGTGTTCGTGGTTTATGGAGGGTATGTGAAGTTTTGGCATATAAGTTTTAGCAATATTTCTAAATATATTTTATTTTATTGGTATTTATAAAAATAATTTTATATTAAAAATTTTATATTTAGGGTGTAGGGCCTACCGCTCAAAGGGCAGCAATTATTGCAGCCGTAGAATTACCTATATACGATTATAGCAAACAGAAATTTATGGTTTTATTGGAAGATAGTATTAGTAATCACTTTGTGTAAGTAAATTATATTTATATGCATTTTATTTAATTTTATATTATCCTATTGTCATATCAAAAACATCATATTAGATATCAATAACATTATTTATTATTTTTTTTTTTTTATTTTTTTATTACTACTATTACTAAAAACAGTTTATTTAAAACCAAATTTAAATTGTGTGTACATGTTTTTTTAATGTCACTATTGAAATAATAAATTAACCCTTATCCGGGATGTTTCTATTTTTCTATTTATCATATAACATATTTATCATATTGTTATTATACTAACAAATGTTCGATAATATTTTTAAAGCAAACAATCTACATGTGCTTTTTTACAGTATGTGATGTCATGTGAGTATATCTAAATAAAAAATTTTCTTAATTTTATTTTACGATTTTCATAATATATTTTTCTATAATATTAAAATTATTTATTATATTTCCTAAATAATAAAAAATTTTCTTATCTTACATATTTTGAAAATGTTAACTCGTATAATAAATATAACTAACAAATAAAAAGGTGGATTTTAATTTTAAAGTTCATTTCAATATTGTATAATATAAATATTTTTCGTAAGAGTGGCATGGAGAAAGGAAGTAATATTTTTCTAAAAGTGAAAAATTTTATTTCCAGGTTCTTTCACACTGTGGTGCACACGGGCACATGCAATACGTGGACATTGAGATGACCACAGAGAATCAAAATGGAAGTTGTATTTAATATTTATTGTTTCTATAAAAATTATTATAACTGTTATCTAGATGGGTAATCATCTTGAATTGCATCATGAATCTTTCGGTTAGCATTTCATACAAATTTATTTATAGTAAAATTATACGCATACTTTCTTTCCTTGCTTTATGCGAAGATCGTTTGAAAATCATTTGATAATGTATTGTATAGGTTTTTCTTATATAAATTATGTTATACGATATCGCAGACATCACAATATACATTTCAATTCACAGTGCCTGGATAAGGGTTAACATTAAGTAGCTTTAATTCGTCGCAGTGAAATAGGAATTAAAAATTGATGTTGAACGTATGATACACATATATGTATGTACACGTAATTACATATTTCAGGTCCAGTTTTATAGCTAGTATGGGAAGTGCAATAGCTTCTACGCCTATAGACGTTGTTCGTGTAAGTATAAATATTTTACTGTTTGCATTATTTACTTAAGGGACAGTACCATTGTAGACGCGATTAATGAATCAAAGGAGGATACATACTGCGGTTGGTGTGTTACCACCTCATATTTATAATGGCAGCATTGATTGCTTTGTACAGGTACACTATATTAAATATTAAGTAGATATATATTTACTATTTTTAACAATATTGTATATGGTTTTATTGTTTTTACAGACTTTTAAAACCGAAGGATTTTTAGCCTTATACAAAGGTTTTGTACCTACCTGGTTTCGAATGGGACCGTGGAATATTATATTTTTTATAACATATGAACAACTGAAACAATTGGATCATTCACATTTATCATTAAATAAAATGTTGGATCACTCAAATGAATAACAATTGCAAGAAAGTAGATAAAACAAAGATGTATGTATGTATGTATGTATGAAACAACATAGTTGACACAATTGATGTTTATAATTCATTTTTATAAATATTGAAATGTTTATTTAGGCATAGAAGAAAAATTATACCAACAGATTTTATTTTCAGCTCATCAAAAAATTACGACCCTACTAGTCAACGTTTAATCTCCAACACAAAGCACATGTTACGTTCGTATTTTATAAGTTTTGTGTAACTTTAATTCTTACATTTCATTTAGTTTGAAATATAATTGTAAATTACGCTAATTTTATGTTCTTTATGTTTAGATCAACATATTTATAAAACTAGGATTAAGTATTAGAATTTATGAAATACATCCAAAGAATTTTGAAAAATTATACACTACATATCATTACATATAAATTCATACGTAACATTTATCGTGGAACAGTGTTTACAAAAAAACGTATGTTCAACAGAGAAACAGTATTTTAATGTAACGTTTATATTTGAGACTTTTTATAAACTGTTAAGAATACATAACAGTATAATATAAATATACTAAAATATTATAGATGTGCAACACATGTTAGATTATCAACAAATACTTCAAATGAATACAGCATATGTGTGTTAAATACAACTTTTCTGTTATGTTATGTTATATTTACACAAGATTAAATTAAACTTAGTATATGTTACATTTACTAAGTATAAAAGTTTTACCGTAAATTAACAATCAAATTTATAACCAAACAAATCTTTCAGTCATTTTGTAGCTATTACAAGAGTAATTATACATTTTTACAATCCCATATGATTATCTTCCTATCCTTTCCACCGGTTAAAACTATATTATTTTTTATCGATACTGACAATGCATTAATTGGACCTAAAAAAAAAAAAAAAAAGATTTGAATAGAAATATGAGCAATTAATGCATTAATATGTAATACACTGTACCATCATGGCAATGTATTTGTGTAATCAAAATTGCACCTTGACGGTTCCATACATTAATATTTCCGTTTCTATCTCCTATCAATAAAAAGGTTTCAAACCATGTTAGCGTTAAAGGTTCATGTTCTATGGTTGTGCGATAAATCTGAGAACTTGTACAAACATCAATTATATTTAACACTTTGTCCTCTGCACACGATATAATGCTTTTTCCTTCTTGATCAAATACCATAGCATTTATTTTACAAGTATGCGCTGTGTATAGAACAAAAATAATAGTAAATTTTGAAATAAAGAAAACTTTAAAACTACTTTAAAACATACCTTTTACAGTAAATTGTAAATTATAAGTATCCATATTCCATAAAAAAATTTCTCCATCTTCTGTACCAGATACTAATAATGTTTCATCTCTATAAACCACAATTAAGATTTTATAATTGTAACATTTAATTTATAATTTACAAAATATAAGAAACATAATTTTACTCTGATATATTGACGCAAGTTACTCTCGAGTCATGATCTAACTGTGCGATAAGGCACTCGGCTGGTTTAATTTTTGTCCCAGAACTATAACATCGCCAAACTTTTGCTGTACAATCCCACGAACCAGAGATGATAATTTTACGAGTAGGACTTAATGCCAAACAAGAAACAGCATCTTCGTGTCCTTGCAGTACATCTATCACTCTACCAAATTCAATATCATAAAATATTCTATATATATATAAAAAAAAAAAAAAAAAAAAA
>SMSQ01023600.1:88672-117905 GCA_019453375.1 Ctenoplectra terminalis
AAAAAAAAAAAAAAAAAAATGAGTTAATAACAGAGTAAAATATATAACTATTGTAAACGTATTTAACATACTTACAGTGAATTATCCCAGGAACCAGCAACTAATATATTGCGATGAGACGATGTATAATACGATATGCAAGAAGAAAGTGGCAATGATGATAAAGATACGCTACGCGTTAATTTTTTATTTTTTATACTATATAATTTAAGTAGTCCATCTTGTCCAACTGATATTACTTCATTAATTTCATCCTTATTTGTTATGGTAATGCTACTTACACTTTCTTTATGCGATTGAAATATTATTAATTCGTGTAGTTCGAAAATCTTCTTCATCGAATTTTCTTTGTCTTCTGATAAAAATTATTTTTTATTATTCGTATAATAAATTTAATTTACACATTAAAATAATACGTAACATACCTATTCCACTTTCAACCGACGTTAAAACTGCTTCAGCATACGATTTATCTAAAGTAGACACAGAACGTTTCGGATGTGGCAGAGTAAAAATTTGTTTTGGTATTTGACCAAATTCCATAATTTGTACTTCCAAACCATGCCTATCATTAGTATCTCGAATAGTATCTAGGTCTACTGCTCCCTCGTAGCATAAATGAAAAAATACTGAAATAATACTAATATATTATAAAACAAATATAACTCATAAATTAATTTTTATAATTAAATACTGCTTTACCATTGTCAGATTTCTTTGCTTCAATTCCTCTTTGCTTATATCCAAAAATTAAGTCAATCCACTGATGAAGATTTTCAGAAACATAATCACTCTCTAAAGCATTTCTTAATACTTGTATAAAATGAGCTGGCCCTAAAATTTGATAATCAATTTAATTTAATCCTAAATAATTACCACTTATGAAGTATAAGACATACCATTTGCCCATGGTGGTAACTGAACATCTCCTATTTTCGTACCATCATGTCGATAACCAAAATGAATACCGTAACTGTTCACTAAAAAATCACCACCATTGTTGGTGTCATAAAATTCCGGGATCAGTTCTTTAAAGTCAGACATGTTCACCAAAACATTTTTCCATACGTCAGCTACACTGTTAGGTGTTTTTGTTGGTAAGAGTGAAACAAAAAATCGATTCTGCAGAGTCGACAGAGTAATTATATACTTTTGCGGTGTAAAAAGCAATTACCATAAAATTTTGTCTTGTCTGTGCGATTCAAAATTTGATTTACACATATTTGTTATTATCAATAAACTGAGCGACAAACATATTTTTTCAATATTCATAAATCCAACTCCTATTTTTACAGAATCATGGCTACATAAATTTTTATCTTAAAAAATGCATACCTATTGAACATTCTATCTGGATGATCAAATCTTCCATTTTGTAAACAAAGCATATATTGAGGATACTTTCGTACCAAATAAAATAATACAAATCCAGGGGCACTATAGTGAGAACCATACAAAAATTTTGGTTCCGACATTTCCATGTATCGTTCCTGAAATATAATAATATAATTAATTATTTCATTCTTAACACGTATAATTAATATATTAGAAAAAAAAATTAAAATACCTTTAATCTTTCTAACCGATCCTGTTCAAGGGCTCCGATAGGTTTTGAAAAATCTCTGTAAATAGTAGGGTCATTTAAATCCAACGTAGCAGACGTGTAATTCTGTAATACCCAAGGCATAACCGGGTACTGGGTCAGATCATGAAAAGTTCTATCTGCCAAGCTAAAAAATAGTATTTAATTTAAAGCGTATCATTGTTTTAATTTTTCGTCGATACCGAAAGTTACCTGTTAATATACAAAAGATAATCATAATTTGATAAAGAACCATTTTGCCATTTCATAGTCATTTGATCTTGAGGTACTCTTTCCAAAGAAACTACAGGTTGATTCAATAAACTTGTGTATAATTCATCCCTATCGTTTTGATTTTTCAGCGATATAAATAAATGTTCAATTTTATTTTCTGGCTGCCGTAACCATTTAATTTCTAATCCCTGTGATAAAAAAACAATTAGTACGTATGAAAGTACAATAGTTAGACGATGATGTTCTAGAAACTATACTTACAATATGTCTTAAAAGAAATCTTCTTTTAATAATATTAATAATATTCTTTAGCTGTATTTTTAGAACTGGATGCTAAGATCGTAATAAGAATATTTTTTAATAATCTGAATAAAAATTATGTATTATTTTTGTAAAATACATACTTGGTCCAAATTATTATAAGGTTGGAAGTAAATTCTTGCAGTTGTTAAAAGTATTCTTCCTGGATTTATAACAAGAGGCAACACTTTATTTGCTTGTGTTTCTAATACTACCTGTTCATATAAATCCTCCAACCATGATGTATCGAACGATACTCTAGATTGTCGAGAGTGTACAATAGCCATAATCTACATAACAATAATAACAATAATAGTTTAATAGATGTATGTTTCGATATAAAAGTAAAAGTAATGCTTGTAAAAAAGAAGAATACCATAGCATTTTGTTCAGCGGTTGGCAAAGTAGCTGCTCTGTGTAACTGGAGAATTTTTGGAAGACAATCGTCTATTTTTGCATAATTAAAATAGAAATGAAAAGTAGCATTTTGATGCACAAACTTATACGGCGCGAGTATATTTTTCTCCAGCATTTTCACATATTGTTTACATTCGACTAATAATATATCGCCACACCTTATAAATAAAATGAAGTTTGTGAATATAAAAAGAAAATTATTATAGTTATAAAATAGAATAGAAAAATACTAACTTTGCTATGTCATTATAGGATTCGCATTGATCGATAGCAGTAGTTTCTTTTAGTTGAATCCTAATTAAAGGCTGATTAATATCCTTATTCACAAGTACTAAGGATTTTGAACATAATTTTAATCTTGCGTCTATCCATGTTTGTTTTTCCAAAGTAGAAGTATCGGATACTTTCATTTGAATGCTATAATCTTCAAAAAATATCTCTCCTGGTTCGAGAAGAAGCATCGTGAATCTGATAGAAACAGAACATATTCCCTTGTACTATCACGCATACCAGTACGCAACAAGTTATTGCAGGCTTTGTTGTTAAAATGAATACGATAAATATTTAATTTGTTCGTTTAATTGGCTATATAAAAAATAGTCAAATTACCTTTCCTTCTCCATCGTTGCAAAAGTAAATGGAAATTATAATAAATGTATGGAATATAATTAAAAAAAATTTACGTGATCATTTCCCAGTAAATATTAATATATACTATAAATTGGAAACATGTTTGGACACTAATAAAATGCGTTACGATGGAAGTTTTACACGAAGTGGTGTGCGATGCGCACGAAAGATGCAACTTTGATACGAATTACGGTAAAAAGTTGCGCATTTCACAGTACTTCAGGTATAATGAAATTTGCTGTCACTCGTTTGAATAAGTGTGGAAGGGATCACTGGAACTTATTGTACGGTCTGCTCAAACGACTGTCCAACGAAAAGGTTTGGTTTATTCGCTGCGTTTCTACAATTACGATTAGAAATTCTAAGGTATAAAAATTTGGTTGAATTAGATTAAAAAGTGAAGAAGAATACTTTCGTTTAATAAAGAAATATTATAAAGCAAAATATTTATTTTTCGTTTTACGTTGTTCTTTCAAAACAACGTGATAAATAGGAGGAAACTATACCAAATTGAAATACAAAAATATTGTAATTCCGATTGAGCACCACTGGTTTTTAAAGAGAATCGAGAAGAGTCGGATATATTCCTGTTCGTTCGTTTCGTTTCGTTTCTGAAATCCAGCGTACCGTCGATACGACAAACCGGCAATCCTTAAATTGGTCATTTTCAATTTGTTCAAATACTTTTGTTTTTTTTATAGTTATCATAGTGCGTTTAAAATGGAAGAGTTGATGAAACATTTATCTAAAATAAGGATACCTCAAAAAAATGATAAAATATACAAGGATGAGTGTGTTTATTCTTTCGATACTCCGGTAAGACGGTCATGACAGTGTTACAATTAAAGACGATGATATAATAATATGATGTTATAATAATTTTAATTATTTTTTCTTTTAAGGATACTCCTACTGGCTTGTATGTTAATCTTACTACGTTCTTGGGATTTGGTCAAGATTATATACATAATTACTATTGTTTAACAAACAATCCTGTGTTTTTACATATTCAAAGAATAAGAAAAGAGGTGAGTCATCGATGAAGTTTGGAAAAGGGTATTGTAAAAAGAATATTTTAACGTAAAATATAGATCATAACGATACGTAACGAAAAATGTAAATCTTTATAGATTCCTTCTAAACATCAAGGAGATGGTCCTGAAAAGAAAATTACTAGGTTAGCAATAGGAACAACCGATGGATTTATACCGGATCAGCAAAAATATACTTACCACGAATCGTATCAAATTGTCGTTCTACCAAAATTTACAACGATACCGTATCCGACGGATAATTTGCCCCAAGAAGTAAGTTTTATACAGAGAGAAACGAAAGAATAAAGATAAAAATAAAAATAAAAATAAAAATAAAAATAAAAATAAAAGAAACTATGAATTACGTAAAAAATTTGTGTAGGTTGAACTTGCAATTAAATGTGTATTAGAAGCTGAGTCTGCAACAAAAATAGCAGAAGTAGAAGCATTGGCTGGAACTTGGGATGGGGAAATAAAAGCAGTTTCGAAGTAAGAATAGAAACTGAAATACCGATATAAAATATTCTTTTTACTATTATCTTATAAAATTATAAAATTCATAGACACGTGGCAAATCTTAAACAATTAGATAATGGAAAAAAAATACCTCCAAGCGGATGGAAATGTGAAAAATGTAATTTAACTCAAAATCTCTGGCTTAATCTAACCGACGGCAGTATTCTTTGTGGACGTAAATTTTACGATGGAACCGGAGGAAACGATCATGCTGTTGAACATTATAGAATTACTGGTTATCCTTTAGCGGTGAAGTTAGGAACTATAACTAAAGAAGGAAAAGGAGATGTATTTTCGTACGACGAAGATGATATGGTTGAAGATCCAAATTTAGTCTCGCATTTAGCTCATTGGGGTATTAATATCACCCAAATGGAGAAAACTGATAAATCGATGATAGAACTTGAATTAGATCTAAATCAAAGATTCGGTGAATGGGTTGCGCTTCAAGAAGCAGCGAGTAAATTAACACCTTTGTATGGACCTGGATACACAGGACTTGCTAACTTAGGAAATTCTTGTTATTTAAATAGTGTGATGCAAATGTTATTTGTGATTCCAAATTTTATTAAAAGGTTCGTAACTTCATTTTCAACGGGTAAACGATATTGTATAGAATTTTTTACATTGCACAGAAAAATAATTTTATTAGTATTATAATAATTATTGAATTCATATATTTTTTAATGGAACATTATTTCATTTTTCATAATAGGATCAGTATTTAATAATCTGAGGTGAATTTCAGATTTGTAGATGGTGCACCACAGATATTTGAGCAGAATTACGTTGATCCAGCAAATGATTTTAATGTTCAAATGTAAGTTAAAAAAAGCAAAAGCAAAAGCAAAAGAAAAATATTTTGTGCAAATGATTTTGTGATACAAAAAACTCATATCGTAGGGCTAAACTTGGGATTGGTTTACTTTCTGGTAAATATTCAATTCCACCAAATACAAATAATGAAAACGATTCACGTCAAGGTATTCCTCCACGAATGTTTAAGACATTAGTTGGACGTGGACATTCCGGATTTTCCTCGAATCGACAACAAGATGTGCAAGAATTCTTTCTTCATATCATAAATATTATAAATGTAATTACATTATATTTTATATTTTTAATCATATATACATGCATTTGTATATATATATATTTTTTTTTATACGAAGTTACAATACTAATATCAGGTAATTGATCGCACAGCGTCACAGTCGTCATCAAATGAATCCTATCGATTGTTTGAGATTCAAAGTTGAAGAAAGATATGAATGCAGTCGTTCTAAAAAAGTAAAGTATACTTATCGTCCAGAATATTTATTACCACTTCCAATACCCCTAGAAGCTGCTATAAATAAGGTAAATAAATACTTACATAATTTTAAGATTTTAGTAGATTTTAGTAGATTTAGTTTTTGTTTATATAATATCTATTACATATAAATATGTCATACATAGGATGAAGTCGCAGCTTACGAAGCATTAAAGAAGGAAACTGAGGCAAAAGGACAAAAGTTCGATTCAAATACCGTTGTTAGACCTCGCATAAAACTTTCATCTTGCTTGCAAGCGTTTATTTGGCCAGAAACAGTAGAACAATTTTATAGTTCAGCTCTAAATGAAAAAACTACAGCACAGAAGTATGTTACAATATATACAATGTGTACCGTATATCGATAACAAGTCCATTTTCTTACAGAACGACTGGACTCGTTAATTTTCCGGATTATCTGTTAATTCATTTAAAAAAATACACAGTGAAAGAAGATTGGACACCAGTTAAGCTAGAAGTAGCAGTTGAAATGCCAGATATACTGGATTTAAGTTCTCTTCGAAGTTTTGGCCTCCAACACGGAGAAGAGCTATTGCCAGAAACAGTTGGAGTTGAGCCTCCGCCACTTATTTATGATTCCGTAATATTGAATCAATTGACAGATATGGGATTTCCACTAGAAGCTTGTAAAAGGGCTCTGTATTTTACAGAGAATCGTGGCTTAGATGCAGCCTCAAACTGGTTAATGGAACATATTGCGGATTCAGATTTTGCAGATGTTTTTGTACCTCCTGGGATCGACGTCAAACCAGGTAATTTATTGTTGTCTTAAGTATTTTTATAGATAAAGTTAGCAACATTATTCATACTTATATTTAGTTTTTGTTTAATTTTAGAAAAAGATAAATTTATGGCAAACGAAGACGCTGTGGCTATGGTAATGGGAATGGGTTTCACAAGAGAACAAGCAACAAAAGCTCTTAAAGCGACTGATAATAATTTGGAACGTGCGGCGGATTGGATTTTTAGCCATCAAGCTGAATTAGATGTTATAGAAACAGAAGATGAATCAGAAAATTCCAAAGAAATATTTACTGGCGGATCTAACGGTATGTTCCTTTACAGTTTCAATACGTATGTAAGATTAAAATTATGTAATTATCTTTATTGTTATATTTTAGAATATAAATTAGTAGGATTTGTATCACATATGGGTACTTCAACAATGGTAGGACATTACGTGTGCCATCTTTTGAAAGATGATCGATGGGTGATATATAATGACGATAAAGTATGTATTATTAACATAAAATAAGTTATACTATTTGAAAAGTACTTGCATAAATAATTTATTTACAGGTTGCATTATCTGAAAATCCACCAAAAGATTTAGGATACATATATCTATACCAACGCATTGAATAGACTACAATTATTTTATATAAAAAATGTATTCTATTACACTTCAACAATAAAAAGAATGTAATAAATAAATAAAGAAAATTTGAATAATTTTTTCATCGGATATAAATAGTTTATTATTAACTGCTAATACAATTATTTTATACAAGAATAGAAATATATAAAAACTAGTTTACTCTTTAACAATGGCACCGTTTTAAATGTGCTATATAATTATATATTTTTTTTTTTGTTTCAAGTATAAAGTCGTTCTGCACTTCATTCAAATATTACAGCATCATAGAGATGTAACATTGACAGAATTAGAAAATTCTCAATGTGATAACTATGACAAATTCTGCATTAACGACGAACTTTTTATTATATTATTTATTATTTATGTTATTTATGTTTAAAAGTGTAAAATTTGGTTAGTCTATATAGAAGTTTTAACGCGAATAAAAATTGTATTTTACAAATGTTACTAAATTTTCACATAATATATAAATACTTAACGACAGTGTAAAAATATATTTTCAAAAATACTTTAAGTAGAATGCCACATTAGTAAATATTTAAGGCTACCGTATCAAATAATGATACCTTTTTAAAGCAATACTGTCTTAATTTTCTTAAGTTCTATGTATAGTTCCAATTAAAAAATTTACAAGTTATTCACATAAGTCACGCATTTAATTCTTACAATTTAAAATGTATTACTTTTAATAGATTTAGTTTTGTACGTATTTACAGAAAAGATTTTGATTAAGCACTGTGATAAATTCTTCTTATTATATATTATAACTTACTTATTTGATTCAGCATTCGTAACGTATTTCACTAGAAAATGCTTTATGCTTAATACATAATATTTACGCATTACTTTTATCTTAAAATCTTATTAATTTTGCTAATATTATTTTGTACATTAAAAAATGCATAAGAAAACCTTTAAAATGCGCGAATAAAAATGTTTTCAACGAAATATTTTTGCAAAAGCATTATTGGTATATGCAATAATTTAATTTTAATATTTATAATAAAATATTAGAAAGGCAGTTTAGGCAGTTTAGGCAGCGATTTAACTATTAATCCTAGAGTGAAACCTTGTACTAGCACCTCCATCAATTATACCAACCGTCGACGGAATAGTATATATAATATTGTCTCCATCTTTTTTAAACGTTGGTTCATGAACTTCAGGATGTACTTCTACTCGTAATACTTTACTTTTATTCCCTAACATACATTTTAATTTTACATCCACTGTAACTTGTAGATCAGCAAAACGTAATCTAGTACAAAATAAACTACTTTTACACGTATTCAAAAAATGAAAATTTTTTTAACGAAATCTTTAACAAGAAACATGTACTCACTGATTGTACTTATTGCTTAAAATACCAACAAGTTCTCCAACTCTATCGTCTTTAGAAAGGATCGACATAATAAAATCATTTCCTCGATTTGAATGAATTATTATGAGTTGGTCCCTTCCAGGTGATACACTTAAACCTGTTATTTCCGTTATTGGCATGCCTTTTTTCATGTTTTTGAACTTTAAATTTTCAAGTTTGTATATCGCGTGTTCAGTAATTACTAATACACGATCTTTTGATTTATTAAATCTGTAATCACAACTTACTTAAAATAGAATCTGTAGTTCAACATGTAATATGATACTTTGTACAAACCTGTTTGTTTTTCTAATAAATGCACTAAATAAAACTGTTTTAAAATGATCGGTATTGCGAAGATTATTTATTGAAAAATTAAAAATATCACTTTGAGGATTTTCGTCCGGTTTGGAGAGATAGTTCCCTTCCCAACGTCTATCTTGTCCCCAATGAAGTCGCTTTGAACGCAAAACTATTCCCGCAGCCATCTAAGATTATATTAACATAAAAAATTTGAACTTAAAATTACACATTCTGATTATTGATTATAAGTATACCTTTAATCGTAGTTGAGGCCAATCTTCTCGAGGGATAAGTCTGAGAATCATCCATCCCCACCATCTTTCATACATCATCTTTAAAGCAGATATTACATGTCTCACGGCGAAATTTTTACGGGGCCAAGTCAAATGTTTGCCGTAATCTTGCATTGTCTTTGCATTTTTGAAGATCTTCTCCAATTCCTTGATATAGGTGCGCATTTTATATTTTCGATAATACTTTATTATAAAAAGCGCTGCTTTCATCTTTTTATATTTTTTACGACATAAATATCCTCTCCATTGTTTTTGTAATAATATTACGATGTCTGGGATCAAATCGCTGCGTGCCTAGAAATAAATATGTTTTAAAAGATTTATTCTCTAAATATTGATCATTCTAGACAAAATTCATTAACATAAATCGGTTAATAAACCTTTTCTAATGCAAAAAGTGTTTGAGGCGAACGAATAAATATTTTAGTATGGCCATATTTCACGTCATTACTGAAACCTTTTTCATCCATTAATGTATGTACACCATCTTTGTCACTGCCACCTCTAAAATTTGGCCAAGTATACTGAGATATCATTTTATACCTAACAAAGACAATTTTATTAATAACATAATCATACAATTTCTCATATAATAGTCGTACTAAAATAAAATTACCGTTTTAAAAATGTATCATATCGTTGACGATAGGCGAAACCCGCTCTTCTGACCAATACATTCTCAAGAAGACCTAAATATCGTACTTGATGATTTACTCTTTCTTCATCGAATACAACCGGTGATTTAACTTCGTTAGGTTTTATACATCTTACGTAAAATGGTTCTTTGTTTGTTAAATTCTTAACTAGAGCTATCATAGAATTACGGAAAAGAGTTCCAGCTGTTAAAGGCCTTTTTGTTGTCTAAAATAAAATAAAATAGTTTAAAATGCATTAAAAATAGTTTAACATGCAACGATACACTATACGTATTTACATACTTTAAAAATATCTTCAGCACCCTCGGGCCACATTTTGCTAATCATTGAGTTACTACTTTTGTAAAGTAAACGTTTAAAATCCTGAAATAACGTATCTTTATTTTTATCTAAAAATCCATTAATGTTATACACTACATCCCCGGCATAGTGTTTAATCTTAAATTGAATTTTATGTTGAAGCTCTTTATCGATTGGCTTCAACTGGCGGGAAGTATAATGTTTATGATCAAATAATTTTTTATCCATAGCTTCTAAAAGCATCTAAAAAGAATAAAAAAAATCTGTTATAAAATAATCGTAACCTTTTTCAATATAAATAATAAATTAAGAAAACTAACTTCATCCGTAACTTTGCCAACACTGAGGCAAGCATCATCTATAATTGCTATCATTCCTTTATGGGGTTGTTCTACCAAGTCACAAATTATTTGATTATTGAAATAATCAATATTCTGCCATTCGATACCTTCCTTTTTATATTCCTCTTGTTCTTGTTTTAGTACCAGTTCTAAAATATCCAATGTTAATTTGATACTTTTAATATAATAATATTACGCGAGACTTTCTTACCGATGAATAACTGTTGTAATTTTTCATTACAGTAGTTAATACAGAATTGCTCAAAGCTATTTACATCAAAAATTTCAAAACCGTATATATCAAGTACTCCAATTATTGTTCTGTATCTTTTATAAGTTTTTGTATCATTCACATTAATCGCGGCGTTAACGCGGGATACAATTTCAGTAAACAATCTTTCATATATAGCCTGAAAAACAACTTATTTTTCATAATAAACTATACATAATATTAACATACTTTTTATAAATAAAAGAGATAAAAAATTGCGAAAGAAATGTTACCTTCGCTAAGGCATCTCTACCATATTCTGCCTCTGTCGAAGTATGAGTTTTTTGCATAACTTCTCCACCCGCTGCAATAACTCTTTGCGTCAGAGCTGTACTTAATTCCTGTGGGCTGATAGAAAGTAAATTTGCTGTATCGTTTAAAGCAGCTCTGTTTTCAATAAAAAGTTTATCCTCGTCAAGTTTAAAGGTAATGTTACCCTATAAATCAAACTGGATGTCAAACACGATACAATGAAATTTTAATTTTCCTCGCAATATTGTTTATAACAAACCAAGTGTAATATGCCAGCAATGATATTCCAGATTGTTTGCATTTCGTTTTGAGCAAATCCAAGAGTTGACATGGCAGAGGTAACTGTTTTATAGTCACTTTTATCAATTGAATTCGCTTTATTACAATTCCCAGCACCGACATAAAAATATGCAGCTGGATCACGTACTAGACGTAATTTATTTAATTCTCCTTCGCTACAGCCGTTTAATAACTGCAAATTTTATGCGAAATATTTTGTAAATGTAATATTTTATGCGACGTTAAGATAGTGAAAATAAAATGATTGCTAATACCTGATAAAAAAAATGAAAATTTCGTTCACCACTTTGTTGATATACAACTCTTGACTTTTCTAACAAATAATTAGTAACATGGCCACCAATTGGGTCCCCTTTGAAATTAAAATCTATATCCATGTACTTTCCGAATCGGGATGAATTATCGTTTCTATTTGTTTTTGCATTACCAAATGCTTCCAATATCGAATTGGATTGTATAAGAATATTTTTTACTCTGACATGCAAGAAATAATAATTTTAAATGCTAAAAATATAAAATTCTAAAGACCAGTAAAGTATGTAAAATGGTTTTATTGTATTTTAATTTATTTAATAGAAAACAATGACCTATGAAAATTTAACTATAATAAAACACAGTTGTTAAACGATCCTTGTTATTCGTACCTTTCTATTTCTTGCTGACCACTTAAATTTGTAACCGCGGCAATATATTTCATAATAATTTTACTCGCTTCAGTTTTACCAGATCCTGATTCACCGCTTATTACTATACAAGTATCACGGCGTTGTTGTTTCATTTCTCTATGGACTGCATCGGCAATCGCAAAAATATGCGGTGGATTTTCAAATAATTCTCTATCTAAAATGTAATTTTTATGAATATCATAAATACATCTTATCCGATAATCTTCTATCGTGTTATTTGACTAACAAATGTATGCAATATAGTCTACTACCTTTGTATTTATTAATATGATCATTGTTGTATATGTTTATATTTCTGTACGGATTTATACTGACGCACACTTCTCCGATGTACGTGTAAATTTTGCCACCGTTATATCTAAAATAATAACTCGTGTACGATATAAGTACAGTAAAGAAACTATGCTAACAGAACTTATATACATATATAGGGATTCATTTTTATTTGAAAAAAGATAAATTTTATCTCTTTATCAGGGATACTCGATACAAAGCAATTCGGTATTTATTTTAAACGTAAAATAATTATAAACTATATTTTAAAAACAGTATGCATGTTCCGTTAATGATTATTATACAATACTGCACACATAATGATATATGTATATTAATAATAAATCGAATTATCTATACGTTTAGTTATTCATCGCGCGTTTAAAAATAATTTATTCCTTTGAGTTGCATAAAAGTAACTTATATTTCATTGTATATACTTGAATAAAATAAATGATTTATTTTTAAATAAAATAATATTAAACACGTTTTCTACAGATACGAAAAATAAAAGAAACCGAAACATTCTCATCGTTAACAAAATAGATGAGTATAATCTAAAACTCAAGTACGAAACGAAGGTGATGAGTCATAGAATACAGAACCCGATAAGACTTAAAAAGACATTATTTATTATAAAAGTAAGTACCGTAGTTGAGCATGTACTAATGATTTTACATTGAAAAATCTATTGTAATGATAGCATTTTTTTATAAATTTAAAATTGTACAGAAATTAAAAATCATAACCACAGAAAATTTAAACGATGCTTGAAAACATATTATCAATGGAAAATGATTTTAATACAGAGTTGCGGTGCGTTTTGTCACGATCGGTTTTATAGGTCAAGTTCAAATCCAAATATTCAAAGTTGAATCACAACCACCTGCTAATATATGGTTAGCCACGCCCTCTTGGTGGATAATCTATGAAGCACTGAGATTACAGAACAGAGAATACCTGTCACGATTCTTGAGAAAATAATAAGTTACATTCCTTGATTTCCCGCCAATTTCCTGATTTACCGCCTTATTCATCGCTAGTCAAAACATGATCTTACCTTATTTGTAAATTATCCACAATCTTTTCTAATGTAATTCGTTCCAAAAGAACTAAATCGCCGATGCCAACTTCCTCTTGCGTTGCCATTTTTTGTTTTTTTTTTTTTTTTTTTTTTTTTTTTTTTAATNCGGTGAAACTGATCTGTGAAGTTTGCTCGTTGTGAGCGTTGTCTGGTTCTTTTGCTGAGACGCGCTCGTAATTGACACCGTCGAACCAATTGCGGTAACTATTTTGCTTATCTCGGTTGACAATAGCTGTCTTTCACTTGCTGGTAATATCGGGGTTGTACTTGCCATGAGAACACTTCCGAGACCTTCTCTAGCGGGACTCTTAAGTTTTCCTCCAGGAATTCCTGTTTGTTCTTCGATCTTAATTTGCTGGTGTTCACTGATAGGCGAACTAGCGATTGGCAGTAGTCTGGACCGAGTTACGTCTTGATTACGAGTCAATTGACTGTCCAAACTAAATCTCTGCTTGGGCGTGCCAGCTATTAATTTGAGATCGTTCTGCGTTTCTAGTTCCGGTATTGAAAATCTATCCCGATTAAATTTCGTCGCGGTAGACTCCTTGAAGTTTCTATATTTAGCACCGATATCCAACTGCGACAGACGGTCCCTCTGACTAGCGTGTATGGCAGGGGAAAATCTTTTATGCTTGACAGGCGGTGGAGAGGGAGTGTGGAAAACCATCGTGGGCAAATTGAGGTCTTTCCCTGTAGTTAAACAAGGTTGAGATAATCTCTGTTGACCACGACCAGGATAATAATCACCGATAACTAGAGTCGGTTGAGAGAGGCGTTCCCGTTTTGCCGGTACATCTTGGCGTAAGGTAAACCGTCTTACGTCTGGCTGCGAGAGTCTCGAGGAACCTTGATCCATCGTTAAGCTTCCTCTGGAGCTTCCACCAAAGCCCTGTACACTCGGTGCTGATAATCTTTCTTCTTCGTTAATGCTATTATCTCCAGAAGCTNTTTTTTAACATTTAAGCATGCTTTTGAGCATTTTGAGCATGCAAAACATTGACACGTTTAAAAATCTTTAATTTTGTATTTGTACGCAAATTATCGACGACACAGACCTGAAAATAATAAACCTTTCTAGAACGCATGCGTAAGATTCATATACGTGTATACGCAAGTATACGCAAGTATACGTAAGTGTATTGTAAGCATAGTAAGTATATTTTTATTGTATGGATGTATATGTATGTTATTATTATTCATTCCTATTTTTGGCGATTCGTATCACTTGTCATTCATAATCTGTTGAACGCCCGGTGCAAATGCGTGTACCTTTTATGATTTGGAATAAAAATGGGCGAGAAAAAATTAGATTTTCATTCGAATCGAACCAAGGATTTATTGGGAAACAAAAATTATGGTCCACCAGTAAGGTTATGGGAAAGATTACAAATAAACGAATGGACATTTAGTTTTTTACTTTTCATAATGTCGTTATCTATCGTTTTGGGAAAACTATATATAAATTACGGTAAGTCATCTTCGGATAAAACTTTTACTCTGTTAAGAATTTTATTTCGTTAAGTTAATGTATGTTAATACATGTTGCATGTGTTTGTACCCTTTGTACATTTATTTTGTTATAAAATTGATCAAACACGATAAATGTATTATTTGTAATAATTTTTATTCAATATCTTCGTATTGACAAGCTTCAAAATTTATGCTTTATCATACTCTTGCAATGTTGCATTATTCGCGATTAAATTTACAAATCCAATTTGCTACTTTTAATTTTAAGTAGATTGCGCTTCGCAGACTATCGTTATTTTGATAAATTTTCAATAACATAAACAGCTGAACGAATAAATGAAATTTGTTATGCCATGCTAATAACATAAACTTATAAAAATAAACTTTGCCGCAGCATTGCATGTCGAGAAGTTTATAAGTATTATTAGTGCTGATATTTTCGTACTATCTCTTCAGGGAACATTTTACAGCTCCAAAATAATGTTAAATATCTAGCAACGTCAACATCTATGTTTTCAAACATATCCAATGTATATGATTTATCGCATATATCTGACATATCGCGATTCGATGTAAAACAATTAGTAGCTATGAGCGAAAAGTTTGTTAACATTAGTCAATACGATGATGTTGTAAGTGTAACGGCGTCGTGTTTTAAAACATATGGATGGCTAATAAGAGCAGCAGTATGTGGTCTTGTTATGATGGGTTTTACTTGGTTTATAATTTACAAAGATAGCTGTATTCCTGGAATCAATCCACCTTCTCCTTTTAGCCCTTCTAAGCAAAGGTAAGTTATTGTTTGAAAAATCTTGTTATAAAAATAAATGTTTATCATAAAAGTTGTGTACCTAATATACGTTAATTTTTTAACCATTTTTTTAAATATATATTCTTTTTTTTCCAGATTTTCAAAAGCATCGGGGGTACAAATGAATTATTTAGTTGGAATATTAAACGGTGTACTAATTTTCATCTATATGTGTCTCTAATATTTGAGAAGCATCGCGACGATGTAGCAGTGTTTCTATAATTTACAAAGAACGGTATAACACTCTACAATGATTATATTTATTTGTTATTTATGTTAATTAATGATGTGTTTAATTTAATAATTAGTAGTAAGATAAATAATTTATACCGTGCAAATTCGTGAAAATATTTTTCATACTAAAAAAAAAATAATAATTTTGTATAGCGGTATTTGCTATATATATTGTTGTATAAAAAGATAATATTTTCAAGTTTGTAACATAAACGAACGTCACATATTTTCTCATTCTGTAAATGATGAAAAATGTTAAACGAAGTTGGAACGTGTTAACAAAATGATACGAAGTGATATACAATACTTAATATATAGAAATCTAGAAAGTACAAAATTCATGTATTATCGTAAATCAACTTTTACTTAGATTACTTTCCGTATTATTTAAGACTGAATAAATATTTATAAAACATTTATTGATAAATGAAAGGTAACTCTGGGAAGTTAAACATTAAGTATTATCTGTAGTACCTTTTAGTATCGTGCAATGCATATATATGTGTACATATATATATATATATATATATATATATAATGTATAATGTATCATTGCATCACTCTAACGATTATTGTAACGTGCAGAATATTTTTTTTAAATTAAATACATGTATATGAATTGGAATTGTTTCGTGAATATTAATAAATGTAATAATATCGAAGCATATTAATAACATTAGCATTGATAAGAATTTTTAATCGAGCTTCGGAAATTTGTATTAAGCCTACGGTTACTTACATAAATCGAGAAGTGTTAAAAAAAAAAAAAAAAGAATAAGAAATAAATTGTACCGAATATTCTAAATATTCGTTAAATTATTAGCAACTTTAAAACAATAAAAACATTACAAATTCATATGTCTCCATCATTCGGCACCTTCTCTTTCCTCGCGTGCTTCTCAATTTATCATTCTGAACAAATATATTTCCGTAATCTTTGAAATGTTCCCTGCAAAATAAATATTTGGAAAAAATGATGCAAGCAACGGTTCGAATTAGAAGTTTCGTATCTAATAATAGTTCAACTTTTTTCGGTCACGCTTTAAAATTTTTACAGGCATTTAAATATCGGGTTGATCCAATATATGTACAAAAGATAATATAATGATATAATCTTACATCAGGGCTGTGTTAAACAGAGGTACCGTGTAATTTGATCAATAATATCTGATAATACCTATATCTTTAAAAGATAATTGTATCGGTAGAATTTTATTTTAACAAATTGAATTATTTTTTATTCGAATGAAAAATTAACAATGTTAATATAACTATAATTTGTTTCCGATTCGTACCGGGTTTCAAAGTATTTCGTTCGATACTGTCGCTTAATTATCATGAAGTGTATTACACGTATGTTAAAAGGTTAGTAGAACGTTGTATGTATGTAGTTATATTCCGTTGTAAGGTAAGTAGTAGCATTCGTGTCCACGTTTCTTAGAAATATGATTTTACTTTTTTTTTTTGCTTTATGTATTTGGTGATTGTGTTTTAATTGTTTAGCGTGATTTTGAAACATCGTTGTCTATTGAAAGATTAGAATACGACGTGAACGATGGATCATCAAATGTTTAAAATATACAATCAAGAAGACTTTAACAGAATTACAAAGGGAATCAAAGTTGCACAATGCATGCAATTGCGATCATCATCTGGTAATTATGTTTAGATCATTCTATTTCATTTAAATACCATGCGATATTAATTTCGTGTTTGTACGTATAATTACGATTAGAGTTGTTATTTATTTATATTTTTTAAAACGAAAAATCTAAATTAAATTTTGACCATTTTGCTTATCTATCATTTAATTACGTCATTTATGTCGATTGGTATTTTAGAGATTTCAAATGCCTGAACCCTATATGCTTGAGGTTATAATGTGTTATGAATTCAAGAATCTCAAATGATTATTAAGAATAATTTTTAATACAATCTAGAAAATTATAAATTAAAATTACAAGCGTTACTTTGCTGCTTCAGTTTCAGAAACTGAGAAAGTGTTGAGTCAACTCGACGACTTAGTTGTGTCGGATTCCTTAAGTTGTTCATTTTGTAATACAGTATTTGAAGATAAAGCGCAACAAAGACTTCATTACAAGTTAGATTGGCACAGGTATAATTTAAAACAACGTTTGAACGGATTAAAACCCATTAGTGAAGATAAATTTAGTCTCTTAGCCGATGAAGGTATTATTAAAAAAAATTATTAATTTCTTAGTACGAAACTGACTTGCATTGTGATAAATATAATATTGTTAACATCATAGGTGATGTTTCGAGTTTATCTGGAAGCGATGTAGACTCTGAAAATGAAGACGAAACATATGTATCGGAAGTAGGATGTTCACCTAGTGGACAATGCGAAAGTAGAAGCAATGTTAATAAGAATAAGAAAGTTGAGAAAAAAGGAAAAAGTATAGAATCAGTTTCTGATAGTTCTGATACAGAATGTTGCGATGACATTATAAAAGAGAAAAAAAATGAGACTTTATTGGCCACTGCAAGTCGTCATTCAAAAGTTTTTTTTGAAAACGACGATGGAAATATATTTAGTATATACAGGTGTTTACTTCACAATAAAAAGGTCTGTTCGTTCATACCGATTGGAAAGTACAATTTTTAGAACAGTTTCTCTAAGGATAGACATGCTTGTCTATGATGTTATCTTGTAATTTAATCTACTTTGTTAGAATCACTTGGCGTATCTATACTTGCCAGATCAGGAGAGATGCAATTAAATTTTAGGAAACTCCAGAGGTTGACAATGAGATGATTGCTCAGGCATTAGACAGCGGAAGAAAAACAACATGGACTGTCATCATGATTGGCGGAGGACATTTTGCTGCTGCTGTATTTCAAGGTACTAATTTTAGTTCATAAAAGAATGTTCTGTCGTATTAAGATTATAAGAAAATATCTTTCTGTTTTAGATGGGGAGCCCGTTGTACATAAAACATTTCATTCTTATACCGTAAGAGCAAAGCAGGGCTTTGCTCAAAGTTCACGAACAACAACTAATCACCCAAAAAGTGCTGGAGCTAGTTTACGTCGTTATAATGAAGCATCTCTGCTTCAGGTATCGAGTTAATTAATTTAACTACGAAATATTTTGTTTATATGTATTAATACATTTGGTTTTTCAGCATGTGCAAGATATACTTGAATCGTGGCTATCTTACATCAATAATTCCTCCTTAATTCTATATAGAGCAGTTGGACCATATAATCGTACCGTATTATTTGGAGGAAAGAATCCACCTTTAGATAAGAATGATTCAAGATTAAGACCATTACCGTTTCCTACACGTAGAGCAACATTTAGTGAAGTTAAAAGGGTGTATGATATATTAAGTACTATGGAAATTTATGGTATGATGTTAATCTTGTATTCTAAATATTCGATTATATTCATATTTACTTAATTTAGTGCTGTAAATTTTAGGTTCTGCAGCTGATTTTACAGATTCTTTTCCTATTTCACCGCGTCAACCTCTTAGAAAAAAAGTTTCAAAAGTTGACATACTCGATGAAGTCCCGGAAACATCAGAAAATGGAGAATATGATTCTTGTCTTGCCAATAATACACGTAATCCACAAGATAGTGATAAAAATATAGTTTCTGCACAGCCATCTCCTGAAAGACAACATAGAAATTCTCGATCCCATATAGATAGAGCAAAACCAAGGAAAAGTCCATGTCGTCCTTTACCCGGTACAAAATTGAAAATATAATTGTGAATGTACGAGATATAATTAAATAATTAGGTGAATCATTATTTGGTTTTGCTTTCCAGATATTGTTGCTAAGTTAGCACAGTCATCTTCGGAATCTGATTTGGATAGTCAAATAGGCACTGCTGATATTCCAATGAATATTTCATTAATTGAACAAGAATTAGAAATAGAATTTCACGAAAATTTACTCGCTTTTCAGGATACAGTACCAAGATACATGAAGAACAAAAAAGCCCGTCGACAGAGAAAGAAGACGAAAAAAGATGGTGAATTACTATTTACTACGTTCTTTCGATAGTTTTATTTAATGATTATATGTTTCTTGCTTATATTAAAATACATATATATTTTTTAGAATGCATAACGAACGAAATGTTGGTCGATGCTAAAGTTAAATTATGGTTTGCATGTAAATTAGGTGACAGTGAATTGCTATCATCTATTATCGATAGTTTATTAACTCAAGTTGAAAAGAGTATGGAATTAGAACAACGGAATAAAAATGATATAACTGTAGAATTTAGTTCAATTATAAACAGGGATGATGTAACAAAATTGGTAAATGATTCTAATGAGGATGGTAATACGATGCTACATTTGGCAGCCGTAGGCGGACATGTAAAATTAGTGTGGTATGTGTATGCTTTGTTAATATAATTTCTTTCATTTCGAAGAATTTTTCTCAAACTGTTTGATTTTAGGCAATTACTCGAAGTTGGATCGGATCCTTGCAATAAAAATAAGAAATTACAAACACCATACGCGGCAGCGAACGATAAGGAAACTAGAAATACTTTTAGAAGATTTCTGGCTGCTAATCCTGATAAGTTCAATTATAGCAAGGTATTTGTTCGATGCTATTGTATTTGTTTATTAAAATTTTACTATTGCATACAATATGATACATGTTTCTGTTACAAAGTCTCAAATACCTGGTCCACTTACCGACGAGATAGAACAAGAGGAATTAGAAAAAAAGAAGCAACAAAGAAAAATAAAACGGGATAAAGATAAAGTGAAAAAGAAAGAATTTGAACTTAAAAAACAAGAAGAAGATACAAAACAAAGATTTCTTACTCTCAGTGATAGGGAGAAGGTATGAATTTCAAAAAATAATTGCTGAAGTTATTCAACGATGATAAAACGAATCGTTAAATATTATGTATATGTATTGCAGAGAGCATTAGCTGCAGAGCAACGTATTTTAAAGCAAGGTTATCCTGTGGTTTTACGATGTTTTCAATGTGGTGTAAATATGGCAGGTCAGGTGCCTTTCGAATATAATTCCAATTCTTTCTGTTCTATGCCTTGTTTAAAAGAGCATCGTGTTCACAACAAAGTTGTTATCTGATGGCGATTTATATTTAAAATCGCAATTGACCTACATTTTTCGAACTAGCCTTATTTTTTTAATTATGTATTAATTACGATAATGATATAATTTTTATGAAGTTAGACTTAAATATATGTATAATGTTCAGCGATAATGGAATTTCTTAAAAAATAATTCGATAATCATGAAAATCGAGACAAGTTAAAGTGCGTTATCTTTTATAATACTTATGGTGCGTATTTATTATCTAACTTAATTAAAATTTCTTGCATGTATTTTTCAAGTTTTGAAGCAATCGTAAAATATAACTCGATGTACATACAAAAATTTAAAAATTTAGCAATTTCCTTGATTGTCCCTTTTGTAAAAAAATTAATTATGTAGAATAAATAGTATGCGAAGAACTCGTGCTTATTAAAAATTAAATACACTTTATATCGTTTTCATATTGGTTACATTTGAATGTATAACATCTTTAATTATATATTAAATGACGTACACAAAGAACTAACATTTTTATGCTAACGTTAAACAGTAACTAAGTTTCACACTCATGACCGCAATATTACATTCGTACCGAGTTTACGATATTATAACATTACATGGATTATATAATGCAACGTTCGTGCGAAAAACGAGTTTTTCTTTTCTTTTTTTTTTTTCTTTTTTTTTTTTTGGTATAAGTTTTTAAAGGGATGTCAATTTTTTAAAAACGGTATATACAATAATACGAGAAAATACTTTGAATCAGGCATGTCAGTTTTCGTTATTTTTGTTCTTAAGGTGTGCTTTAGGCTAATCAAATTGTTTCCTATTACATGGTCCTTGATTAATAACTAATGAAAATATCAATTTTCATAAAATTCGTAGCATTTGAATGGTTTAAGTACAGAATGTGAAATTTCTTTTATCCTTTACTGCACCAATTTATAAATATGATCATAGTTTAGTCGAACAAATTCTTTAAATATATTTTCTTTCTTTTATCCGTTCGATTATTATCATTAATATAATTATTGAAATTTAAATAGACGTGGAATCATCGGAGTCCGTATTATCACATTCGTCATCATAGAGTCCATGAATGTTTCGATCGAGCCAATTGTTCTCTACCTTTACCTCGTATCTATTTTCTTGAGATTTATTTGAGGGAACAATTCTTACATACGTGTTCTTCATATTCTTCAATTCAGACTGTATGCCAGTGTTTTTTAACATTGGACTTCTTTCTCCGCTACTTACCGATTTCGAACGGACTTTGTTTGCAATTTTCTCGTCTTCCACCGATTCCAAAGAGCTTTTCCTTCGACTATTTTTTCTATTACTTCTCTCCTTGTTACTTGTCGTCTTCCTTCCTATTTTCGGACTTTCATTTTCTAAATACTTCTTAACCCACTTTGGAGTCTCGCTAGAGTAAGACGATTTTTTTACGTATTTCGGATTTGCTATTATCATTGGCACATCCGTTTCAATTACCGTGGTAATTACTTGTTCGTTTTCATCAAAATTACTTTCTAAATATTTTTTCTTTGGTATCGCAGACATGTTTATCTTTCCAAGTACCGAGGAACTGTCATCTGTACTTTCGTACGTATACGAGTAATGTTTCTGAATATGCTTAGGTTCGTCGACGATGTCGATGATGGTTTCCGAATTAGAAATTTCGTTCTTTCGATTTTCTTCTTTTTCATCCTTTCGAAATCTCTCCAGAGCCTCTTCAAACAAATGCTTGGGTGATTTTTTGCCAAAATCAAGAGGCTTTATCGGAGAAATAATGCTCTGCCTTAAATTGCCCGTGATACTGTGTCTTTGCCTCGTCGGTGGATCAAGCAATCGTCGCAAACTCGAATTTCTTATTTCAGGTACTGACATCCTTTCTCTGGTAGGAATCGGTGAAACTGATCTGTGAAGTTTGCTCGTTGTGAGCGTTGTCTGGTTCTTTTGCTGAGACGCGCTCGTAATTGACACCGTCGAACCAATTGCGGTAACTATTTTGCTTATCTCGGTTGACAATAGCTGTCTTTCACTTGCTGGTAATATCGGGGTTGTACTTGCCATGAGAACACTTCCGAGACCTTCTCTAGCGGGACTCTTAAGTTTTCCTCCAGGAATTCCTGTTTGTTCTTCGATCTTAATTTGCTGGTGTTCACTGATAGGCGAACTAGCGATTGGCAGTAGTCTGGACCGAGTTACGTCTTGATTACGAGTCAATTGACTGTCCAAACTAAATCTCTGCTTGGGCGTGCCAGCTATTAATTTGAGATCGTTCTGCGTTTCTAGTTCCGGTATTGAAAATCTATCCCGATTAAATTTCGTCGCGGTAGACTCCTTGAAGTTTCTATATTTAGCACCGATATCCAACTGCGACAGACGGTCCCTCTGACTAGCGTGTATGGCAGGGGAAAATCTTTTATGCTTGACAGGCGGTGGAGAGGGAGTGTGGAAAACCATCGTGGGCAAATTGAGGTCTTTCCCTGTAGTTAAACAAGGTTGAGATAATCTCTGTTGACCACGACCAGGATAATAATCACCGATAACTAGAGTCGGTTGAGAGAGGCGTTCCCGTTTTGCCGGTACATCTTGGCGTAAGGTAAACCGTCTTACGTCTGGCTGCGACAGTCTCGAGGAACCTTGATCCATCGTTAAGCTTCCTCTGGAGCTTCCACCAAAGCCCTGCACACTCGGTGCTGATAATCTTTCTTCTTCGTTAATGCTATTATCTCCAGAAGCTGCTCTGAGGCTAGTGTAAGAAAGTCTGGAGCCACGATTCATTCCAGCGAAATTAATACCGCTGAAACTGGAGTTTAATATAGGTTGAGACATTCTTATACGACGATCCGGTGAACCTCCGGATCTCCGATCGTAGGATATCAGAAGAGTGGGTAAATTCGGTTGGGAATAACGACTGCGTTGACTCGCAGGAGAATAACTCGGTGGACAGGGTGTCGTCGATTGGGTTCCCTCGTATGTCCCGGAGTCTTGTGACTCGATACTGGATTGCGATTGAGGAGGTGGTTTAACAGGAGTGATATGAAGATTTGGATGGGACAATCGGTTCTTACGACCTTGAGTAGGTTTCTTTAAGTGATCGATAAGGTTGGGTTGCGAAAGACGGATGTAAGGGGTAGGTGGTCGGTTCAGGTACCAGAGATCCCTTCGGGAATACGGTTCGCATCAAAGGGTACCCTCCTCCCGTAAACGACGTATGAAAACTGGTCGAACATCCTCAAAGAACGATGGCAAATCTAATTCCGCGGCACGAGCGATTCCACCGTCCTTACATTCTAGCCAGTAGGTGTCCATCAGTCCCTTTCCCTAACAAATTCATCCTAGTCATGTATCCTGTTTAATGTAAGTTATACTATATTACATAGTTACAAATTTTTACCTTGACATCCACTAAGCCACGATGTACGATCTTGAAACCTCCCACAGCATCCAAAGCCTTTTTCATCTCTAGGCTAATATGTATTCTCAGGGCTTCGAGTAAAATTAATTAAAATTAATTAAAATTAAAATATGCCAAAGCATATGTTTAATACGAAGTATGGTACCTTCTCCAGTTGATTCCATGCGACTAGCCGTATTTACAGTATCCCCAAAGAGACAATAACGAGGCATTTTGCTTCCTACAATTCCAGCAACTACAGGTCCTGTATGGGCACCGCTTCGTATTTGAAGACGTTCTCCAGGTCGCTTTGGTACTTGAAATACCGACGATGCTGCTAAGAGATCAAGGGCCATTGTCGCTATTTCGGATACGTGTTTGTCTCCTTTAAGAAAAATCTTTATTAAATAAGAATACGTAAAATTGATGCGATCAAATAGAATAGAAAAAGATTTTCACCGTTTCTAACTGGTAATCCAGAGGCAACCATGTACGAATCGCCAATCGTTTCAACTTTGTAAACATCGTAACATTCAATACGGGCGTCGAATAGTTTGTAAATAGAATTTAGAAACGTGACAACCTAAAGAAGACGTAATTATTTAATGTATAAATAAATTAGAAGTTACTCTGTATTATATTATTATAATACGCGTAAGAGTAAAGCATTTTACTTCTAGGGGAGTATTCTCTGCTGCGATTTCTGTGAAACCAACGATGTCGCTGAAATACACGGTTACTGCTTCGTAATATTCTGCTGGAACCTTTTAAACGAACAAAAAAATAAGCGCTTGTAAACGATATACTACTATGATAGAACACAATTACTTAGTTGTAGCTGCAGTTAACAGGTATTGACTACCTGTTGAGTTTGCTTCAATTGTTGAGCAACGCTGGGAGGCAACATTTGGAAAAGCAACGTATCGCTTTTTCCTTTCTCCTGTTTCAGTTCTCGTGCCTTTTGCGCTAAATTGGCCGCGTACATCTAAAATTTCACAATAAAAATGATATTTACTACTTCGTGGAAAAGAGTTACAAAATCTGTTGGCAAGAGGAAAAATATACACGTATCGGTAAAAATAATGATAGGGTGCAAACGACGCGAGTAAGAGAATTATACCATTGTAGTAAAATTCAGTTGAAAGGAACAGATATACACGCATCGCTTAATTGGAATTGTCGATGCAGCCAGCAAATTTTGTAAAATATTTAAAAATTTTAGAATTATAAAAAAAGAGCGCGTTGGATTTACAATTTGTTGTAACAATTACATAGGAATTGTATCAAATAATTACATTTACTTACTTGTATCGTCGCAACCGCGTTACGTACTAGTATTATAATGATAGGAGAAACGACCAGTACTAGCACAACTATAGCTATTCCAGCAACTTCTTTGTTACTTGCATCTTGCAAAGTTAAATTCACATAATCCCTGTTGAAACACAATCGATCATTTCGAGTTATTCTAACGAAACTATATTTCCATTCCGCTTTATCAAAATTTTTCAGCAGTCGGCCGAGAAAATTGCAACGTAAAGGTTATCATTAATTACCATTATCAAAATTTACCTAATCATATGACGTAATTCTCGTTGAAGTTTGCGTAGCTCGTCCACATAAGTTGCCATTGAATCAAAATAAGCAATCGCATCGTCCACGCTCGGTTTCCTCTTCAGGTTCTGAAGGATTTCATCTCGCCTATAATATATAATACATGTTTTACAACTATACTTATCTCTCTTCATGCGTTAACATACATTTTATATGTCAACTTTCAAATTTTTCTTTTTTACTCATTCATTTCATAATATAAATTCGGCTTATCTATATTTTTCTTTTTTAGTATTTTTTTTAACACGATCGTTGCGCACCTAGATTTAATTCTCCCATAATCTGGCATAGTTCTTGTGAGTTCGGCGTAAAAATGTTTGAGAGAAGGCACGTATGTGAGAGATCCACTAAGGAGATCACGTCCAAGAGCATCATGGCGAACGTAGCTGACGTACTTGTCCCCCACAAGGATTCCACGTCCAAAGTAATTGATTCCGTACACGGAAGCAATACCCAAGCTTTCGATACTCCGAAGCAGATTTTTAAAAGCTATCAAATACCTGAAACGGCAAAGTATTTTCATTCGTATGAATTTAGAAATATCTCGCATAATTTATACGTCATGAATGTGTATAGAAAAATAATATTTGACTCTTCTTCGGATTTAAGAATTGATTTTTATTTCAGAGTATCTTTGGAAAACTCGATGTACCTTGCAATCTAACTCTCTATCTCACTTTTGAAAGTTTTCTGTTAACTGAAAACTCTTTTCTTATTTCTAGCGAGACACGGTAAGTCGTGTATTTTACAGAAAATATTTACCAAATGTTTTTTCACGATAAAGTTAGCGACAAAGATCTTTTTTTTCTTTTTACCTCCAAACTCCGCTGTTATCCGTCTCTTTGATCTGATTAGTCAGATGGTCTAGCATCGCTGCGTTCACGCTCGTATACCATGCCATCACTTCGGTAATGCTGCTTTCCTCCGAACTTATCTTCTGCCTGAGAAACGGACAAACTTTGTACTCAGAGTCTTCCACTGAATCCCGCTGTCAATACATCAGAAATTGATTTCCCCACCGATGCCTCGAAATTACTTTGCCATTATCCTTTCCAAGTTCGATTATAGAGGAAAAGCTGTTTAGAGGGTGCGACGAGAACGATGGTACATATGTCCGCTTCGTTTATACGCTTTAAACGTGAAACCTAACGAGTAGAAATTGTATCGATTTTTCCGAATTCATTTATCGATAGATCCTTATTTCTTTATTTAAAATAGGAAAACTTACAGTTATTACGTATAACGAGAGAATAAGACTTGGAAATTTTTTGTTACTTCAAAGTAGTGTCTGTATTGCGAGAGAAAAATGAATCGATTCGACAGATATTAGAGATAACCGTTGCATCGAAACAGCTTTTAGTCAGAGATACGATAGTCGTAGAACGACAAAGAGAAAGCCGACGAGGGGCTGAAAGAGGGATGCGGGCAGAGGGGTCTAAAAATATTGTCTACTGCTCCAAATGGGCGGTCACGCGCTCATGTGTGACAACCTCATCCATTGCTCATAAAGGTAGTTCGACAGAGAAGGCCGAGGAGCGATGGAGGAAAAACGACGTACGATTTCTTTGAGGGGATTTATTACAGCTCCGTACGTACGTAATATGTGTTATTCTCATTTGACATTTTAACGAGAAACGAACCTCTGCTCTTGATGATTCAAACCTTGCTCGTTCTTAAACTATGCTGCTGTGGATCAAACGATGTGTTCGACACTGACTTTCTTGTCAAGGCGTTTCACTTAACTACCGACCACTGCCAAATTCAACAACCACACGATAATACACGTTTGCTTGGTATAAAATTCAATAAAAAATAGGTACAGTTTTATCATGTTTGTACGTCCACATGGTTACAGCCTCGTTGTTAGATTTGTTGCACACAACTTATACGAAGCGAATGTCATTAGAACGTGAATTAGCCAAAATGGAACTAGCCACGGTGATAAAAGTTCGTTGGGACGTTGAAAATAATTGTCTAGGTAGCAACGCTAATTAATTTAGTTGGTGACTTATCGATCGACCAGTTGAAGATTAATAGAACACCAGGAATCGATCAGCATTATTCTGTCCTCGATGAAATCGAGTTAATGCGCATCCGTCCTCCTCGTCATCTCTGTCAACCGCGTAATATCTTTGCAGAAAGAAGAAGAGGATTGTTAGCGGCTTGTTACCCGTGCTCCCGCTGACAGAAATGCGTCCCATTGTCTGACATATGTTCGTATAATAGCCAATGCGAAAATCACAAGCCCTCGGGTCGATCAATGGAGAATTTCCTGTATGAAAACGCCTAGAATCCATTGGTTTTTGGATCGATGGCGCTTAAATTCGTGGTTAACATTGTGAAAAGAAATCGAGAACGTTCGTATTCCATGGGTAGCTTACTTTTTTATTGGATAACCGTTTGAGAGAGTAATTTTTATATTTAAAAAGAAATAAAAATTCGTAAAGGAAGATAGATCGAGAAATCGATGAGGAAGAACCGTTTTAAAATCTGATGATTTTCCGCATTACAAGCCTTGGAAAAATAAGTGTTTTAATGTCAATAACACATGTCTTCGGCCATGTAGATGGGAAATTTCCACTGTATCAAAGCCTAATCCTAGATAATTTATGTGGGAAACATAACACCTTTAATTGGTGTCGTTTACGGGACAGATTAGTAACGTGTCTGTTAAGGTTTTAAGACTGTGTACTCCTTTTTCTTTTACTTTTTATCGATACCATTTAGCGATAAGACAGCGTAGATTAACAGTTATCCAAGTTTTTATAGTACAAACCAATTTCAAGAACAACGAATCGAAATTGTTCATATTGATACTTGGTCGTCTCTATCGATTTGTCAGGTATACGTGCCCGGTGACAGCGTCGCTCTCAGTTTTCAATTCGTCCAAATGAAAAACGTGCCTTTTGCAAATATTCCCGATCGAGGTACATTAATATTGTTCCATCCTGTTTCCGTCTACCTCTGGACTGTAATTTGAAGCGCATCCGACTATCAATCTCTTCTATATTCCGACAACTTGATACGAATTCAACGACACGATGCATCGAGAAAAAAAAAAAAAAAAAAAAAAAAAAAAAAATAAAAAAACAAAAAAAAAAA